>JBBKCR010190051.1:0-13665 GCA_037577295.1 Ladigesia roloffi | reverse complement strand
TTTATTTACACGCCAAATCCATATTTACACTTATTCTGGAGAGAGGAACTTAAAAGTAATGGAATAGTAGAGTAATGCCTTACAGATTAAATACAGTACTATTGTAATGAAACTAATTACTTTGAAATGACAGAAACAAGTAATAAATAACACAGTACAGTTTTGAGTAACTTGCCCAACACTGGTTACTAGCAATTCCCTTCAGAGTAAGTTATTTATTTGTAGTATCTAAACCCAGCATGCGTTTAGTATAAAGTATTTCACACTGATGTTGTTCCTCAGTTTATTATTGGTCTTTATGTTGTGTATTGTTCCAGTCTCTGTGTCTGTTCAAATGTACAATAAGCAATGATTCTGGTTCATTCTGACCCAGGGATCCACAATTCATAAGGCCCAGGGAGCACCTGACACAGAAGCTCTGGGAGCATGTGTGTGTGTCTGGTTTGTAGCAGCGTTCTGTCATCACTGCGAGGTCCGCATACCTGAGAACTGACTGCTTTCCGGGGACGGACCTCCTTCAGAGAGTTTATTCTGTTACCAGGGACACAGAAACACGAGGACAAACAGAACAGAGAGAAAAACGAGAAGAAAAAGGGAGAAGACAGGAAAGATAGTGGATAACCGAGCTAAAACTGTAGTCACTGTTGTGGTGAAAACTTGCGATTCTAGGGAAAACCAACATAAAACAACTATAGAATATAAAATGATACAGACAGTTCCCTTTAATTAGCCAAATCCGACAACACACACACACACACACACACACCAGCTGGTGGATCCAGGTCTCTCCTGTTCAAGTCTCCTCTGTATATTCTTGGGTGCAAACTCCTATGGTCATGAAACCTGAGGTTCACTTCCTTACCTTGGGCTACTCTATACCAGGATACTCTCTAAACGAATATAGTCGGTGTATCATCCGAGGCAACCCGGATGTTCTATTAAGATTTAAAGAAATAAAATTTAAGCAAAAGACAGGCACACAGATAAAATTCTACATTACATTTTTGCGGATCCATACACTCAGAAAACACTAATCATGGCATAGTATATTTTTAGGAATTTTTCATGTATTGGATTTTAATTTAATAATTAAATTTTTAGAATTTCATTCATCAAATTCCTAAAAACAACATACATTTGTTTATTGTGAAAACCATGAAATTGAATCGGTTAAAACATATGAATATAGTCGATGAGCTTTGGATCAAGAAAGTTTCATTTCTTTCAAGCGTTTATATCGGGTTTATGATAAATCTGCCATTGTTTACTCAATTCACAAATCGGGTTTATTGGTATTATTATATAAATCTCATTTTTAATTGTTTCATTTACAGATAGCGGACAAATACGCAGCACATTTAGTTTATTGGCCTGTTTCTGTTAAAGTAATTCGAATGGATGGAATTTTTATATACAATTAAAAAACATAAATCTTTGGATTTGGGTCTAAATATTTCTGAGTGTATTTATGTCATGTATGATCTATGATATGTATGATTTCAAAATCTACCACATGATCTTTAAAGCAGACAGCCTTTCTACTACTACTAATGGACCAAGGCCTGAATGAAGCCAGTTCCTACTGATTGGTCGACTGTTGTTGACGGTGCGCTTGAGTGGAACGATGCTAATTATGGCTGAAGGCAGTCTCTCAAGGTCGAGCTCAACTCTTCCACCAGTTTTTGGTATTTGAGACAGTGCACTGGAGCTATTCAGGCTCAAAGAGACAGAACCAATCAGATAATGTACAGACCTGGCAACTTTAAAGCCTCTATTCGAAACCCATCTATTCAAATCTACTTACAGCCTCTAACATTTTTTTCCCCATGTGTTCCTCTGGTACATCCATCTTACTTTTGACGTCTTTCTATATAGGTTTGAAATAGGCTTTGTGTTAACTTCCTGATTATATTTAAATGTGTCAATGTAAATCTATTATTGTACTGTATCTCCTTGTAAAGCATCTGTGAGTATCTTTAAAAGTGCTCTATAAATAAAATGTATTATTATTAGAATGCCAGAGCAATTCCAAACCAGCAGCCAAATAAGACCAATATTACCCATTTGCTCTTATTTAACCATCTGTATATTACTGAATGTCTGGGTCATCCCCGATCACATGCTCTTTTTACTCATGGTAAAACACTACATTACTTTTCATAACCACTGGACCAAACACTACGTCCCTTTCTTAATTACTTGCACTAATAGTGTTATTGTATTATAGATCCCATGGTTATATTGTTACTTTGTTAGTTTACCTGAAAATATATTTGCACTATTCTACTGTTCTGTACTTTTTAAACTCTTATTTTGCATCTTTATTTGTATTATTGTTCCTCTTATTGCATTGAGCATGTATAGCACTGGTCCCCAACATTTTTATCACCGAGGACCGGTCAACACTTGCCAACGCTTCACGTAGATTGTTTATATTGCGAATATAATAAGAAACATGAATCTACTGTGTAATCTTATGCACCTTTATTAGCAGCTTCCTCGTAGCAGTCTCTGTTTTTGGTGCTCAAGTGATGTAACTGAGAGAATCCGGTCATTTTTCAAAATAAAAGTCTTCAAATGAAAGGTTGTTAAGACTCAAATAATAAATACAATGGAAATAATGAATTATTTCTGGGCGGCCCGGTACCAATTGATCCACGGACCGATACCGGTGTTGGGGGTTGGGGACCCGGGGGTTGGGGACCACTGATGTATAGCACAAAAGAATTTACTTCAGGATAAACTTCTTTCTTATCTTATCTTATCTGCCTAATTCCTGCCTTTGTCTCCTCTGGTTGAGGGACCCCAGACCCAGCTGTCCTTGGGAGATGGATGGAGGTCCGACCAGACAATGCCAACAATAAAATGCAAGGCACTTTGGCTACTTTTACATGTATTGTTTTCTCATTATTTTAACTTTCAGGTGGTCTGTGGAAGGTAAAAGGTTGGATTCCACATTCATTTGGAGACAGTAAAACTGTGTTCCATGCTCGTTCATGCTAATAGCCTAATAAATGCTATTAACCAAATGAAAGCCTGATGTTTGGTCCCTAAGAACTCTATTCATTTGCATTTGGACTGAACCTGTACATCTGACAAACCAGTGCAGATTCGGCCTCACCGAATGAGATGTAGCTGTGCTAGCTCTTGTTATTTTTATAACTGTTCACATTTGTAATTTGGAACTAGCTGCTCTTTCTGCTCTGCGAAAATGTATTCATGAAAGAAGTGATCTAATATTTTACCATTTAAACCATTTTTTTCCAAAAAACACAATGATTTCTAATGATATTCTTCCTTGAATTCTCTTTTAATTGGAGAGACTCCAGGTGAGAAGCTGTAGTAGCTCCATTTCAGACAGACACAACTTTGCTCTTTTAATTCAAACACTAATCTCTAAAAAATCTCCAGTACAGGTTTTATGTTCAGCTCATCTCGGATCAGACAGTCGTCGTCTAAAATCTGTGTTTGGTCCATAGTTGTAATTTGCCTTGAAGTAAGTTCACCAATCAGAACCATCCGGGACATGGAGACATTATTTCAAGGCAAAAACTGATCCAGGACCAGCTCTCTCACGGACTCTGACTCCCTGACTGGCTCAGCAGGCATTAGGTTATTAAACCCACCACTCCGGACCTGCGAATGTCCAAAAACTGCAGTTTTCTAGTCAGATTGCGCAATCCGGGAATAAGGTTTCATCAAGAAAGAATGCTGACAAAAGTGCTGTTGTTTCCACTGTATTTTCTTAAAATATTTTTTTTCTTTTCATTTTTTTTTAAACACATGTATGTGCTTTTACATAAAAAAACAAGCCTCGGTTCTGTATACACAAAACATTACGAAGAAAAAGAAAGTAAACAGGGAACTTGAAAGTGGGTTTGAAAATGCTTCACATAGTTCCAGCCCCTGGCGCCGTGTGAAGCGACTCTTCTTTCCAGTTTAAATGTTTGGATTGCCGGGACGTGGGGAGCGCCGGGCCCATCTGTTTGTGGACTGGGTGGTGCTTGTGTAACACTAATGGGTGAAAAGCACTGGACTGACCAATCACTGCAGGAGCTGAACCCCCTATTTCACCCATTCAAATTATAATGAGACTCAAACCAGGACTGGATTTCTATCAACAGATTAAGTCCCGAAGTAGATTCAAGTGATATTTTGGCAGAAAAATTTAATCTACACCAAAGTCCCTTTACCCCAAATATAGTCAACAAGACATGACCCCTAAAATTTACTTCTTCAGTTTGGACCTGGAGTTAGAAAGCTAAAGTAGCTAACAAGCCTTCAACCAGGCCTTCAACCAGGGAGAGTTGTTAGGTAATCTCAAACAGACATTTTCATACGAGTTCTGCACTTTTGTTATGGTATCGACTTAACACACCCATATATACATATACATATACGCACACACATATGAGCTGGGCACTTTAATATGTTATTATCGCTTTAACACGTTATTTACTTAACACGCCAAATATTTTATCACAAGTTTTTAAAATAATCCTTTTATTTAGAAAGCTTGTTGCTTTTTTCGCCTCATAAGTGCCTGCACCACGCTGCTCTGTCTCGGCTGGTGTCAGGCGTCCAGTTACTTTTGTCCATTTTACTTTTATCCATCCAGTAAACCAACAGGGACTTTAATGACACAGCGTTCAGGGACATAGACTTTCGTATGGAGTGAACATGAACGCCCTGCAGAGGTAAATAGTTTTGTTTATATATTTGATCACATTAATGTTTAAGCTAACAGAAAGATTTGAACCGTACCTGTGTTACTGTGTTCAAGGGAACACTGTAGTTAAATGTTATTGCACTTTTGTTCTTATATCAGTACCATAAAAGTACAAGTGTGCCATATGCTACTTTTGATTTCATTATTTAATCTTGATTAATCATGATAATAAATTTAAATAGTTGGCCATCATTAAATATATGTGTGTGAGTTTTTGTGTATTTGTGTGTGTTTCTTTTGGGGTTCAGAGAATACTGAGTAAACGTTTTTTATAAACCTAAAGCAGAGCACACCCTTACACTGGGGTTCCTCAAGGGTTCTTTAGCAAAGGCAATGACATACACAGAACCACTTGAATGCTAAAATGGTTCCATGCCAGGTTAAATGTTTCTTCTATGTGATGGAGACCTTCTTATATGTGGCTCTTCAACGGATCTAAAAAACCAAAACCTATACAACACCTTTTTTGTGGAGAATGCACCTTTTGCACCATAAGGTTTGTCATGATGTTCAAAATGAAACCCACCCAAGGAAATACTCAGCACATGAATCTTCAGGACATCTGGAGCTTAAACCTCCTTGTAACGTGAAAGGCCTTAAATACCATGGTCAGGCTCATTATCAGTCTATAAAACCAACACACTGTACATTAACTGGCACACTGAATATAAGGCCACACCCACATTCGTCTAGAATCCCACTGACCGCTCAGTATGTGGTTTAGCTCCGCACTTGGACTTCGTATCAAACAGCAGACAAAGGAGTGGCTTGGCCTTAAGTGCTCCAACACGACCGTAATTCTCAGCTCCAGACAGAAAATGGATAAACCCAAAGTTCAAACGGCTTTGAACCTTTGCAACCTCTGTGGTGGCAAAGCCCCCACACACAGTTTCCAAGCATTTGGAGTAGCACACTTACAATATGACCAATACTTTCCTAAAACTGTTGCTTTTTTGTCTGTTTACAGTCTGAAGAGCATTTTTGAAAGGCTGGCATGCTTCTTTTCCACTAACCATTATAGTATTGATGAATAACATGTCTATGGTCATTTCTCAAATGTCTTTGAGCTCTGAGGCACTTATTTGAGTATTTGGGTCCAAAAACATGGCTCATTCTTGTGAACAAGATCTGCAATGGCGTAAAACGAAACTGAAACAGAAGGGAGTCCAGCTGTCTGGTTTATAGCCCATTGTTTGATGTTCAAAAAAGCAATGGGAGAACATTCAATGGTGGCAAGGCAACGTCACACTGACCACATACATGAGAAGTTCAACTCAGAGTTTTTGAAACCTGACACAGTATTTGTAATGAGAACTCTACCGTGTCACTGTAATTGATGACTTATTCCCACACTACTCTACAAACCAAACTCTAGGTGGATGGTAGATGCTTTCTACTCATGCAGTTACAATGCAAGAGCAATGACAACATTGGTAGCAATGGCAGGGTTTCAATGTACAAAACCTTATAAAAATAAAATATCAGCTCGAAAAAGGAAACCTTCACATAAACAACATGAAACGATGCAAAATGAGTAAACAGTCTCTTCATGGTAAGCTTTGTCATTCACAGCAAATTTCTACAAAAGGACTTAAGTGGTAAGGAGGCAATTTTTAAAGCTGCAGCATGAAGGAAAGATGCCTAAAGACCCATGATCTCTTCTGTAGGCCTTCTGAAGGCCCTAGTCACCGAGTGACTAATCAGTGCACAAGTTCAGGGAAAGTCACAGATCTCTTATCAGTGCGTGTTTTTGGAGAGAAACAAAGATGCCCTTGTACATCCTTTTGGGAAAATAAGTCAATCCATTTTTTACATAGTCAGTCAGAGAGTACCAGTCTTTTCCTTTAAGTCCAACCAGGACCAAATATTTACAAGGATCTTCAACCGTAGTTCTGGGCAATGGTACCTGATCAGATGGAGATATGACCAAAATGTCTGCAGACCAAAGGTAGATGCATCTACCTACACCTGTCCAGTCAGACTCTCCTCTTTGTCCAGAGATCAGCATCACCAGATTTGAACTAACACACTGTTTCCCCATGTTCAGCAACATGGCACGTATGGCTTCTAGTATCATTAGACATCAAAGCAGTTGAAGCTGCGTATTTGTACATGCAAAAAAGGCACTTTTGATTCAGCAACGTAGAATACCTTGTGTTGGCAATTGCACTTGGTTCAAATACTTTCACAAAAGTCAGTTTTAACACTCCAACAGCAATGCAAACTGCTTATCTGGCCACCGAACGGTGCAGTGTCTACACTTCGCCCGCCTGCAGGGGTAATGGAGGACATAGCCCGCTAAGGGCCGGAGGTCTGAGCTGCATATTTTTGCATTTTAATGTATGAAGGTATTCCGCCATCTGTGTTGTTGTTGGCTGCAAACTGTTCCTGGATCAGCGGGATCTCGTATTCCATGCCGTTCTGAGATACCATAGGGCAGGGCATGATCTCCGGGTGTTTTTGAGGCGCTACCCCGTTTTCCAAGCATGTCTTTACCCCTTCCAACTCGAAAGGAGCTGGCTCAACTAAATCCATATCTGCGGGGCTTTTGGCCCTTCTCTTCCGTAAGACCACCACCACTGCCGCAGTTATAGCCACTGCCTTCACCACAGCCACCGCAACAAGTATGGGTATAAGAGTGGACGAGGGTTCACTCTTATTCATGCTAGGTTCAATAGGGGAAGGTAAGAATCCAGCAGTGCGAGCCTCCATACAGGATCTCATGGCATCTTCTATGGGCTCCCCCAGTGGACTGGCACATACAGAGTACGTGCAGTTGGGTCGCAACCCTCTCAATGTGTACTCTGGGTAGGTAGCAGGCACATTAAGCTGCAAGGGTCTGCGGTCAGGTCCGGACAGGTTCGAGTAAGTCAGGCGTATCCCACGGATGTGTGGCCGTGATTCAATGTAACGGTGCAGATCCAGGGAAATGGAGGTGCTGGTCACATGATGGGAGCTGATACTGTCTACCACAGCAACTGTGGCAACCACATCATCCATCGGATCTGATGGAGGAGGTTGTGATTCATCCTGGTTTTCGCAGTATGTTCCAGATGTACCGGGAGGGCACAGACAGTCCACTTGTCCCTGTTGGTCAAAGCTGCATGTGCCACCATTCAGGCAGATGTTGGAGGGGCACATGTGTTCCTTATGTTCCTCGTGGCCTCTGGAAGATGCAGTTGTTGCATCCAAAGGCTCGTCGCTGGGAATCAGAACAGGGAAGGCATGGGTGGTCCCCAGAGCAGTTGTAGGGTCTGGAGGACTGTGTGTCCTGCTGGTGGTGAGTAGGTCGGACAACTCGGTGGTTGTGGAGGGGCAACCAAAGTCTTTGTGCTCCAGTTCAGCAAGCATCCTGCCCGCATTTAAAGGAGGAAAGTGGCAGCGTGTTTCCTCCATCCGACTAAGCTCCACTGTTCTCTCTTTTAGCCAAACGGGGAACCAGGCCAGTGCACAAAGACAGTTAAAGGGGTTTTCAGCAGCTGTGAGTTGGGTCAACTTGGGGAAGGTCTGGAAAAAGCCTACAGGGAACCCTTGCAAATTCAGGCTACTTAGATCTAGTTCCTGCAATGCCACCAGGCTCTGGAAGTCCTCTTGCCTGAGTGGGCCTAGAGGGTTCGAGGCTAGATTAAGATGAATCAACCCCTTTGCTGATCTAAGTGCTGGTGGCATCCCAACCAGCTGGTTGTGGGACACATCCAAGTCGTGCAGATTCCCCAAACTTCTCATCATTCCTTCATCCAAGGTGGTCAGCGACAGCCCAGCCAACTTTAATGACTCCAGGGATGGTGTCTGGAGGTCAGCCGGACTGGGAGCGGGAATGCTGTTGAAGCTAAGGTCCAACAGAAGCAGTCTGGGTAAATTAAGTGTGGGAAGCATACGGATTTCATTCCCTTGCAGCTTTAGCTCCAGCAGGTGCTCTAGATCCTTAAATGCAGCTGGGTGAATGCTCTGGATGCGGTTGCTGTGGAGATACAACCTCTCTAAATTCACCAACCCAGCAAAGCTGTCTTTGGAAATGTGAGTAATATAGTTCGAGGAGAGGTCTAGGTTGTGCAAGGAGTTAAGGGAGCCAAACACACCATCAGGGATCGCAGTGAGCTGGTTCTGGCTGAGGTCTAGCATCTCCAGCTCAACCAGGTTGAGGAAGTCCTGCTGCTGCAGGGAGCTGATGCCATTCTGGAACACATACAGGTGACGTGTAGAGGCAGGCAGGTCGAAGGGCATGGTGGAAGCGCGTCGCTGGATGCAGAAGATACTCTGTGGAACGTTGCATGTACAGTCCTCGGGACATGTACTGCAGAGCGACCCCTGAAGTAACAGCATGGGGAGCAGGAGGAGCTGCCACACTGGAGTCCACAGCCGCATGGTCACTCCAATTTTCTCCTGCAAAAGGGAGAAATACATTCAATTAAATATTCATTTAAAACAGATATTTACAATGCTTCACATTAAGGCTGATCTACTGTGAAAGGTTGCTGGAAAGTTATACTTGAACCTGAACTGACAACACTTTAAGACCTTTAAGTATAAGCAAAATATTCACTGTGTGTCATTTACTGGGCTGCATAAGTACATTATCATTTGTTATTTAATAATTCAGGGTCCTTACAGTTGTTTTCACAGTACCCATATTTAAAAAAGGCATTCAAATTCAAATGAGTCCCTTTACAATTTATTTTTGAGCTACTGATTTATCCTGACCAATCTTAGATGTTCCAGATTCTGTGTGTGCAATTTGACAAATCAAGGCCAACAAGCACCCTAACAAATGACCTGGTTCAAAATAATGCAAGCTGATCCTCAGCCATATCACATGAAAGACTGTATTTGAATGCATTTACCAGGAAAGACATTGAGATGCAATCCCAATCCTATTTTGGTATTGGCCCATGTTATGCCTCCCGACTAATGGGGGTTTTCCACTGACTGGTATCAGCTCGGCTCGACTCAGTTCGGTTGTACTCTGTTCAGTTTGGTTTCAGACCTACAGTTTCCCATTGCAACTAAAGTATTGCCTTCATGTAACTGGTTGCTATAACATTCTAGCACGAGCATCCAGCTCCGCTTTGACCAATCACAGCCTTCCGTTCTGCCGTCATTCATAAGTTTCCCGATGCTATGTTCACAAGTCATTTTTACCAAGTCCAGTTCAAGTCCAGTTCAACCTCCATTAAGTACACACACTCATTTAGTATCAGTTCAGCATGCTTGGAACCTCTGCCAATGTGGTACCAAGAATGGTACCGGGTACCTGATTTTAGTTCTGGAAAACTTTTTGTCAGTGGAAAACCCCCATAAATCTACATACTCTGTGCAGAGTGAATGAAAAGCACAAGGTTTCCTGAAGAATATGGAGTCATTGTGCAATTCCAGTCCTTTATAAGACCAAAGTTATGACAGTCCCAGCTGCGGTCAGAGAAGTCTCTAAAGCAAACTAGCGGCATGGGGAAAGTCCTGGCATGTCCATGCACTGTAACTAACACTGCTTTGTGGTCTGCCTCTTATTTTTCTTCGAGGCTCTCTGAAGGAACATGCCCCAATAAAAGCATGATTCTGAGGGACCGACGGCCGACCTGACCAGAGTAACCAATACCCTCACTAGTTTCAATGTTTGTTGGCATTCGTCAGACCCTCGGCAAAGCACATTCAGACCAGCCCACCCACTGTGAGACACACACACGACTATCAAAAGTCAGGAGAGAGACAGACAAATAAACCTAGGCGGCAGTCGAGCATGACTCCGCAGGAATACCACCTGCACTCGGCTACAGTTACATGTGCGTGTGCACACAAGTGTATGAGAGTGTGTGAGGCACTGTTTTGCTACACTGATACAGATAATCGAATCTGAGCTCACAGGCAGCGTTTAGAGTACAATAATAAATCATTTTTGGTCATGAAGGGTCTTTTTGTTGAAAGTCAAAGCTTGGCTTCGCAGGCTAAAGCTCTATTTGGATTGACTGTGATACAATTTTCACCCCACAGTGAGACCCGGCCCATTCGTTTACGTCCTTTATAATGGACATTTTGTCCACCCGTATCCTCCAGTATTTGGAGTTACTCCATCAAGCCCTATAGTGTTCTGTAGAGGACGTCCTCGGATTCCCAGTGATGTGTCAAGTGATGGGTTTGCATGCTGGGAACAAGGACTGCAGTGGCAAGAACTACATGAGGAGCAAAAACTGCAATATGTTCCTCTGCAGAACCGAAAATAAAGCAAGTCTCCAGGACTATCACTCCAGATGAGGTTCTAGACTTATAACTCACTGTCGAACTAAAATACCTGTTTCGTTGTCCTTGCAAGCAACAAGCAACAGAATAGTGATAGTTTTATTGTTTTGATTAAATGCGTTCTTGGGTTAATATCACATATTTCATTTTCTAAATCCAGTTCTATTTTCATCCTGTTGTGCTCTACAGTGGACATGCTAGGGACTTTATACATTTACAATTGTAATTGTTTTAGGCCCAAATAGATAGAAAGTCATACAAAAAAAAAAAGAAAGTTATTGTAAGACAGTGTTTTTCTTTAAAACGGTTGAAACAATTCCCACCGGACGGGAAAGTTTCCAATGGGTTGTATGTTCTCCAAACCAGGAGGTCTGGGTTACACCTGGTCCAATTGCTTTGGATGTCATTTCTGGAAGATTTTGCCCATAAACATGAACTAATCTTGCTTTTCTGGCTGATTGTTGCTTTCTCCTCCTGTTAACACCTTTCTGTGAAGAGGGTATGGAAGTTCTACTCATCAGACCGAGTAAGAGACCAGAACACCAACTGTTTCTTGATCTGGGAAACACTTAATATGGATATGCATGCAAGTAGCAAATTTCTTTTCCTTATTTAACACGCTGCTTGGAAAATCATGGAGACGTGTATTCAGATGATGTTAAAAATAAAATAAACACTGCTGAAATGTGTATGTAAGTCCACCAGTTCATTGTCTAAGCCACTTGTTCTAAACAGGGATATGGAGCCCATCTCAGATCGCCAGTCCATCGATGGCAGACACACTGATAAACAGACTTACACACACGGTAAAACCAAGTATCTCCAATTCCAGGAGGAAAACTGACCTGTCGCACCTGTAAAAGAGGAACCCTACGACCCTAAGTAAAGTGAATCCCATCTGAATGGGATTTTGACCCAATTATCACTATGCCAGCTGCTATCTCCGCTGTAGTCTCTGAGATCAGGAGGAGATCACGGCCGTGTGTGTGTGCACATGTGTACAGGAAACATGCACTAAATAACAATCATATTTCACCCTCACTTTGATATTTTGCTGTCAATGTTGCCGTCGTACGAAAAAGTCGTTTTTATAGATTTATTTCCTTGCACCATTTTATATACGAACAATTATGAACAGAACAGACTCACTATAAACGGAACCAAGAGCGATAGAATCTAATTGTTTATTGCTTCACAGATATTCCACAAAATATTCCAAAAAAACACTGTTTTGGCATATTTGGAATGATTTTAAATTATTTATTAGTAATTAAAATGGCTGGACCATAGATTCACCACCCCTGTACAGAAGCAATGCCCCATTTCACACCAACCAATCAATAACCAAAGAAGGTACAAGGTCCTTTTTTTATGGAACAGCCTGTTCAGATACAAGGTTTAGTTATTATTCCAACTAAATATAACCCTTTCCTTTAAAATCCCAGAAGAATCGTGAAGGTTATTTCACTTCTTAACGAACGGGACCACTCATGATTGCTTGGCACATACAGGCCCAGTTTTAACGAACGACTCTTCGTAGAGTTCAATGAAACTCAACCCATTTTCCCTACCAGTCCCTCACTTTCTCATCCATCCCCTCTCTCTGCAGCCCACAGAGTGTGTGTGTTATCAGATCGGAGAATGTTGACGTCCTTGCGGTCGGTTTATTTCCTGACATCAGCTCTGGCCTCCAGTAACGTTGTGGAAAAGTCTGACACTGACAGGGCGTGTGTGTGTGTGTGTGTGTGTGTGTGTGTGTGTGTGTGTGTGTGTGTGTGTGTGTAGACATGGTGTTCCAATTGGAGGACGTCACTCTTTTCTTTCTGGTGTTTCTACTGAATAGAGTCAAATCTGTTTCAGAAATCCCATAAAGGAGATCGGTCACCGTCCTGCATGGTTTCGGAGTTCTACGCCTTCGTAAATCTTACAATTATGACGCACGTCTCATGAGCAGCTTCACCAGGCAGCGGTTTCGCGAATAAGGACCAATAAGCTGCAACTTCAAGGAACTTTCTGTAGAAACCCCTTTTAGTCTTGGATTAGACTTAATCCAGGCATGAAGAACCAGGCACCTGTGCACACACCGCCGCTTTTCTAGCTAGACGCCGTATAACGTGCCAGAGAACGTCTTCGGTGTAGAAGTCGTGTCCTTCTTAGCATCCAGCGCACCACTGATCAGCTCCAGAGTCTTTTCTGAATGGCCGTTCTGTTTCCGATCCAACAGGACAACATACAGTCTTTAAATCTTAGCCTCTGAACACTGTAGGACACAGATATCCAAGTCTGTTCCTTTTTCTCCTTTTCAGCCCCCAGCTTTCTTAGCTGTAGTGCTAATAATCAGTGTGTTACGCTAACCTACTGTTGTTCCTGCAGGATACTTTCACACAGTAAAAATGCTTTTAAATTTGGCCTCTTAACACAAGTGCGGTCATTTTGAATCTAAATTAGTTGGAATGAATGAGTGCAACATCTGTAGTTTCACATTATTACACATTTGGCAACTGCCCGGTGGTTTCTACGATACATTTAAGGAAACTGGTTTTCTGGTCTTATCCCGACACTGGTTAGTGCATACAACCTCCCTCTCTCTCTCACTCACTCGCTCGCTCGCTCACACACTCGCCCGCCCGCTCGCTCACTCACTCACTCACTCACTCACTCACTCACTCACTCACTCACTCACTCACTCACTCACTCACTCACTC
>JBBKCR010190031.1:0-13666 GCA_037577295.1 Ladigesia roloffi | reverse complement strand
CTAGTGTGCAGTGCGTATTGTGTATCTAACGTCTAGTGTGCAGTGCGTATTGTGAATCTAACGTCTAGTGTGCAGTGTGTATTGTGAATCTAACGTCTAGTGTGCAGTGTGTATTGTGTATCTAACGTCTAGTGTGCAGTGTGTATTGTGTATCTAACGTCTAGTGTGCAGTGTGTATTGTGAATCTAACGTCTAGTGTGCAGTGTGTTTTGTGTATCTAATGTCTAGTGTGCAGTGTGTATTGTGTATCTAATGTCTAGTGTGCAGTGTGTATTGTGTATCTAATGTCTAGTGTGCAGTGTGTATTGTGTATCTAATGTTTAGTGTGCAGTGTGTATTATGTACTACGTAAAGTGTGTAAAGACCTACCTGACACCTGAGATCCTGCAGTGAGGCTTCTTCAGAAATTTCCACAAAACCAACAGGTCTCATAATCTCTGAAACACACACACACACACACCAGAGTGAGGTCTGTTTCCCACCTCCGCTCACCTTCACCGCATATCAGAGTCCTGCATCGGGTCAGATACCCGCGGGTAGTTGCTGAAATAGCGGATTTTAATGTCCTGGAAGTTGGCAAGTGGAGCTTATGAAATCCTTCAAAATGACTTCTGCAGGGGAACATCTGATATTTGGAAGAAGTTTGGTCAAATAGCAGACGAAGAAAACCACATAATAAGTGGCTATGCAGTGTGTAAAGCATGTTGAAAATTTTTATTAAATGCTTCAATAGAATGCTTTTAATTTGTGTGTCATTTATCACAGCCATGGGTGGGTGACGGGCGGAATGTTAATGGACCCGGGCAGGTGCGGAATTAATTTTGATATAATCACAGGTGACTGGTGCGGTACTGTGGAGGTGTGCGCAGGTGCAGGTCTCCAAATGTGGAAACGTGCAGGATGTTGTGCATAGCAGTGTGTGTTTTTTCACCTGTGTGTTTTAGGTCCAGAGCAGCAGACACACATTCACCCACCGGATCCATACACCACCTCACAGCCAGCTTCAGAAACCCCTGAAACACACAAACACACACACACACACACACACACACACACACACACAACATTTTAATTACCATCTGAACAACTTTCATCATTGAATGTCCATGACCAACATTCATATGACTTTACCCTGGGGGGCAGCTGACCCTCTGTGAGCACCAGCGTGTCTCCATTGGCAACACCTACCGCCAGCAGAGCTGCATTCTACAACACACACAGACACACAAAGACAGTAAACACACCATTTCTGTTGCAAAGTAATACCCATGTGTGTGTCTGTGTTTGCATGTGTTACTTCATCTCTAAGAGGTTCCCCAACTTCCTCACACCAGTCCATCCTCCGTAAGTGCCAGCAGGTTCCTGCACATAAAAACACACACGCTCATGCACAGACCGATTCACGGGTACTGGGTAGAGTGTGCAGTGTGTGGTGAATAGTAAACAGTGCTGCAAAAAGTATGTGACCCCTTCCTTATTTCTCATTTGTTTGAATGTTTATCACATTTAAATGTTTCAGATTATCAAACCATTTTTAATATTAGACAAAAATAAACACACATTTTTTTATATATTGTATTTATTAAGTAAAAACAAATATGCAAAACTAAATTGCCTTTTGGGAAATAGTAATTGCCAACTGTTGTAAAATTATGAAGTAACTTTGGTCAATCACATTTTCTGGAAAGCCATTCCCTGGGCTGATTACTGCCAGACCAGCCGGATCAAGACATCACTTAAGAAGTAGGTTAAAAGACCACAGAAAAGGATCATGGTATGATCTAAAGAAAAGCCATTGACATCTCTCGGTCTGGAAAAGGTTACAAATCTACAGTATTTCTAAAGCTTTGAGACTCCAGCGAACCCCGTAGTGAGCCATTATTCACAAAGGGAGAAAACACTCCTTTCCAAGGAGTGGCCAGCCTACAAAAATTCCCCTAAGAGCACAGCGAGGACTCATCTAAGAGGTCACAAAAGAACCCAGAACATTTGAAGAACTGCAGGCCTCACTTGTCTCAGTTATAGTCAGTGTTCTTCCCTCAACCATAAGAAAGACACTGGGCAAAAATGGCAAGCATGGCTGAAAAACCACTGCTGACAAAAAAAAACCCCATAAATCAAACCCAAAACATAAATGCCCATCTCGCTTTTTTCCAAAAAGCATTTTGATGATCCTTTGGGAAACAATTCTGTGGACTAACGAAACAAAATGTAAACTTTTTGGGAGTTCTGCGCCCCATTACATCTGGTGCAAAAGTAACACAGGCTTTTAGATAAATAACTTGGTAGATAAATAAATCATGGTAGTGTTATGGTGTGGGGCTGCTTTGCTGAGTAAAGACTTGGACAACTGGGTGTGATTGATGGAACCATGAATTTTGCTCTTTAACAAAAAATCCTGAAGGAGAATGAGTAGCCATCAGTTTGTGACCTCAAGCTTAAGTGCACTTGACCCAAAACACACCAGCAAGTCCACCTTTGAAGAACAAAATGAAGGTTTTGGATCGTCCTAGTTAAAATCCAGACTTCATACTCGGAAATCCTCCACTATGGCTGAATTTTAAAAATTCTGCAAGAGTGGGCCAAAATTCCTCCACAGAATTGTGAAAGACTCATTGCCACTTATCACACCAGTGCAGTTGTGTTTGCTGCCAACAGTGGCACTACCTGTCATTAGCTTTAGGGGGTAATTACTTTTTCAGCATTTAGTGTTTGATATTTTATTTTTTAGTATGATCATATCTTACCTTCCAGCCCGGCCACTCGAACCACCTCCAACACACACTGAAACAAAAACAGCACAGAGGATTACACACACACACAAAACAGATAATTACACACACACACATCACATCAGACATCCTGTGTGTGCATGCATATTCACTGATGCACACACAGCTCAGATGATTACAAATACATCCACACACACCTGCTTCACTGACAGTGTTTGTTCCACGATGAGTTCCATCTCTGGGTCACCGGGGGGCGCTGTGTTCACTCTGCAGAACAAAAAGAGCTGCAGGACAGAGTGACTGGGTGAGCGATGACAGACAGGTGATGGGAGTGGCTTACTCTGAAAGTTCTGCCCATTTTTACCTGAGAGGACGTTGGGGCGGGTCCAGGACACAGGTACAGTGATGTCATCAACCTGACACCTGCATCTCGCACACACAGGTCTTCACACACTGCAGAACATAAACACAAACACACACACAAAATGTTCAGAGGACCATACGGAGGGGTCAGGGGATAATGGAGTCATGGTGAGGAAGTGGTCTTTACCAGGAGGTAAAAGTTTTCCTGTTGGATCCGCCTGCCTCAAACACCACAGCGCACCTGAGAGAGGGATTAAAGGTGTGTATGCATTCTTTGTTGATCAGAGTTATGTTGGAATTGATTAGAGAGTCAATATTACAGGCTAGGGGTGTGTAAGCTTTTATTATAGCTGAGAGGTGTATCCAGTTTAGGGGCTGACAAGGTTCACAAACCTGTGAGCTGCAGCTCCTCCAGTGCTCTCCGCTTCACCTCTACCAGCAACTACAACAGGAAAACACACACACACACACACACACACACACACACACACACACACACACACACACACACACACACACACACACACAGAGTATACAAATATAATACATTTGAGCCACTCTGTTCATTCACTCCATTGCACAGAGTACGGTGTGGTGTCATTTGTGCGCGTGCGTTTTCTCACCGTGTCTCCTGAGGCAGGAATTTTCAACATTTTCTCCTCTTCTTCCTCCTCTGCTGTTTTTTGTGGCTGAAATTGCACTTGCAGCCAGCGACAATCAGAGGGCGTCATAACAGTCACCAGATCCCCATTTATCCTAAACACACTGCACCGAAAGACAGAGAGAGAGAGAGAGAGAGAGAGAGAGAGAGAGAGAGAGAGAGAGAGAGAGAGAGAGAAAAAGAGAGAAAAAGAGAGAGAGAGAAGGGGGTGTTAGGGGGAGGACGATAAAAACCACAAAGAGTGGAATGTGAGATGCTGCAGGCTGCGGTCTGACCTGTCGCAGGTGTGTTTAGGTGGAAGGAGCAGCAATGTGTCTCCATCCCGGAGTGTGAGCTCCTGCAGCGTCTTCCGCATCACCTCAGGAGAACACACCCTCCACCCGCTGGCCCCACCCCCATCTGGCACCGCCTGCTTTTCCTCCTGGCACAGCAGCGCCTCCTGATGGCCAAGAGCATCTCGAACGCCGCTGAGCCTGAGCGCTCGAGGGAACCCAAGTGAAGAACGCTGGAGACCAAACCCATCTTCATATTCAGCATCTAGCTGGACGCACGGCTGCATAACTGTCAGCAACACCGGCTCCCACTCCGCTCCCATCTGCACCTGCATGCCATTTACCTAAAACAAACACAGACACACACACAAATATACAGGGTCCTTGTTCAGCACTGGCTAATGGGAGTTTTAGTTGCTGCTTTATATAGTGTTGGACAAGGGGGTGCCGAATGGCACTGGGTAGTGATCGTCAGATGATATTTGGCTTGATAGGTGATGTTGAACTTTCAGACGATGTTGGGCAGTGTTAGTGTAGGCCTTGGTTTTGGTTTGTGTTTGTGGTCTTTTAAGGGTTAAGGAATGCTGAGAGAGTTTATGTCATGCTGGGTGGTGCTGGGCTGTGTTTTGGTGAATAATGGTGGATGGTGTAGAGCAGCGTTTCTTAACGGGGGCAGTACCACCACCCTGGGGACGTTTGAAAACCATCGGGGGACGTTGAGAATGAAACAGCTTACACAAATGGGGGGCATCAACTTTATTAGTTAGAATTTTTAAGCATATACAATAAACAGACTTTGTTAATTTGAACACGAAATAAGATGTAATCATATATACATGGACTTACAATTAAATAGGTAGACCAGCGCCTGGTGCTCTGACTGTTATGAGTACTTTCCTTTCATGGGTTAAAATCTCACATCCAATCAAAATGTACACAAGCACAGTAACGTATTTATGTTCTGCATGTGACGTCACTTCCCCCCCGCACGCCTATAAGGACGAAGCGAGTTTTAGTGCGAGTGGACAGAAAGTGCTTAGTAGTTTAAAAAAGTTAACAGGGATCCACAGATATAGTAAAATGCTTATTTCGTGCCGTTCGGTGGGCTGTTCCTGTTATTAACACATTGTGTCATGCATGTAATATTCTGTATGTACTTAACCCTCTAAGCGCCAAAGTCACAGAACAGTGACAAGACAACACCATGAATAAAATAGATGGTAGGTAGAAATTACGTCCTCTTCCCGTTCAAGGTTTCAGAAGAATCCTGAATCAGGCAGTTACGAGCGGCATAGACATTACGAGTGGCATAGCTCCGCGGAACCAATCCACGTCAAATTTCACAATTCACAATTTGGCCTAAAACAGTGTTGAGTAATACTGGACAGTGGTGGATGATACTGGACGGTGCTAGATTGCGGGTAAAACAGGAAAGTGTTAGGTAGTGCTGGTGTTACCTCTCTCCCATTCCACACAAATAAGTCAGAGCCATTAGACACTCCTGCACTGTGGAGGGACTGCTGGTTATCTGTAACAAAAACACACAACCCACACATACGCACACAAAGCAGTACAAAATGCCCTCAGACAATAAAATAACACATTTTTACATATATGTGTGTGTGTGTGTGTGTGTGTGTTACCTGTGAGTGTATTGTACAGGTGTAATCCAGCAGGCAGGTTTTTGGCAATGGTCAGTACGAGATCCCCCTCCCACTGACTCTGCATCTGAGCACAAATAGAGAACCTCATTGACACATACTCCAAGGCACAAGCATACATACTCATGTACATACACATCATATTTACACACACACACACCATGACCACCACTCTCTTATGATATCACCTCATAGACAGCCAATTGGAGGTCTCCCACTGTTCTCCTGCGGTCGAAGGTCATGATGAAGGGTGTGGTGTTAGAGTCGATTGGCTGCAGAGCTCCGTTCTGGATGCAGTAACAATGACACCAGTGTAGTCGAAATTCGATGCTGTTACTGTGGGCCTCAAATTCAGCCCTAAAACACAATAACCCATCACAGTTTTAGTGTGCCTCAAACTCCACCGTAAAACTGTCAGCAATCACACTGTTACTGCAGGCTACTCTGCGTGGGTGTGAGAGAAAATTACTGTGTGCGTTAGAATATGTGTGTATGTGTTCTTGAGTGTGTAGGTGTAAGGGTTATTGGGTGTGTTAGTTACCAAGCAAATGAGTGAGTAAGTGAGAGAGTGAGAGAAAGAAAGAGTGAAAAAGTGTGCTTGTGTGTATGAACCGTCTCTGCTGAAGTTGGAAGTTCTCCTGTTGGATCAGGTCAAGCAGGTGGGGGGGGACTTTATAAGCAGGGTTTCCCTTGGCTGCAGAAAACACAATATCACTACTGTTAAGAAGGAAACACAGCTGGACAATCAATTTCATCAAGAAATATTAGGATATAAATTATATTTATACATATATATGTGTATAAAATGTAGTTTATATAGTATGTGTTATATATAAAAAAAATATATATAAATATATATATATAAAACACATACATACATACCAACACACACACACAGTAACCCCCCACTTATCACACACACACACACCACCCTTGCGCACCATGTGCAGGTCTGTGTAGGTTGTGCTTTCTGTAGAACAGCATGTAGGCACTCTCCTTGCCCTCAAACTGTGTTTCGATGTCCACCTCTCTGATCGGCGTCACCTTTGAGTCATTCAGATCAAACCAGTGGCTTTCAGGCTCTCCCTCCAACCCGTTCTCAGACTCTGATACCCTCTCGATATGTGGCCCCTGTTTCACTGTGTGCCCCGCTTCCTGTCCCACATCAGACTCGCCCCCTTGCTGCTCTTCTGCCTCAGGGCTCTCTGGGCTGTTAGTGAGCATGTGAATGTGTTTGGGATTCAGAGCTACATGGGATCCATTGGAGACTAACATGAACACGTCTGGATGAGTCTGCAGGAACTGGATCAACAAGATCAAATAAAAATCACAATTAGAATGACCATCTGTCTTACACACAAACACACATATATTTTTACACAAATACAAACACACACACACACTCACACACATTCATGTTTTCAGACACACATACACACACACACAAACTATGAATAACTTCTAACCTTACTGATGGGTCCAAACTGTTTCCTAAACTTTTTGTTCCATGAGGAGCCGATTCTGTCCATCAACTTCTGACCAAGCTGGTCCAGCAGAACACTTCCAGAACATTCCTGAGAGAGAACAATCACTGAGCCCCTTAACAGCTGTGTGTGTGTGTTAGTGTGTGTATATAAACTGGTATGTTCTGGTCTACCTGAGCTATAATCGAAGTCAGAACAGAAAGAGGATCTTCCATCTCCAGGCCAACAGCACACTTTCTCACTGGCTGAGGCTTCTTCTGGCTCTTCTGCTGCACCCGCACATCCTCTTCCTACACACACACACGTGCACACGCACACACAAATCAGATGTCTGGCGGAGCTGAGCATGCAGTATGAAGTTACTCAAATTAGGTACACATTGCGCTGTGAATACCACATACAGTAATGAGTACAGCTGTACCACTTACAGCAATGGGAATTTCAGTTCTTTACAGAGAGCCGGCGGCATGGGAAGAGACGGTTCTTTCGGCTCACAAACAGCTCTTAGTAAATTATCATCTGTAGCCTCATATTTTAGCTAAACATGGTGAATATGAATGCTTTACATGTTGATTAACCCATAGTGTTTTAGAGTTGACTTTAATATTGTTATACAGTTTGGGTCTTTAATTAAGTCACTGAGGTGCAGTTATAAAATTTCGAACCGGCTCTTCTTTAGGAGCTGAGCCACAAGAGCTGAACTTTCCATCACTAGTAAACTGACGCTATTGTCGATTTAACTTGAGTAGCAGTGCCTGCCGTCAATAGACACCATCCAAAATAATGCTCCATGAAAATTACTTAGTCTCATGAATTTACCAGACAGGTCACGGGCATCAGGTCCGCCATTTGGTGATGCCTGTTTTACAGTTTCTATTTATAACAATTCATGGATTCAATATTTTTTATTGTTTTGTTATCTCATTATGATGTTTGTGACTGTTAAAAAGTTACTGTTAGTGAGTGGTCAGCTCAGGCAAAACAACTTTCAAAATAATTTAAAAAACATGCCCAGAACTTAACTCACCCCTTGCACGCCACTGAACTAACTCCTTTTGATATCTAAAGAGGATATTTAGGACTTTTAAATGATACCTCATTTGTAGGGGTGGGACTTTGGGAACTTCCTGTTTCTGTTTCTGTTTGAGGAAAATGGTGCCCTTAGCTTAATATCAATTAATATGCACTTACCTTTCCTTATGGAAAAAGGAAAGGTAAGTGCATATTAATTGATATTAAGCTAATTTTGTCTTGGAATGTTGTTGTTACATTGTATATGAATCTCTTAAGAACACATTAAACCGATTTTTAAATAATGAGGTAAAATTTGGTTAAATTAATTTACGTGTTTAATAAATGTCCTCTTTAGTGGACATTTGTAGTTATTTCTTCCATTTTGTTCTGTAGTTTTTCAAATTAGAAGACAGGGATTAATTGTCAGAGCTGACTACACTCCCCCATGTCAAAAGTGGTAGCCACAGCCAAACGTGGCTCTGAGGCAATATGGGGCCATCCATCTCCCAGAGATGCAGGATGAGCCACATGCATCCAGGTGCCGGAGATCTGGGAGCAACAGCAAAACTTATGTGATGTGCACCAAGTGCAAGGTGTTCCTTTGCATTTCAAAGAAGGGAAATTGCTTTCTGAAATTTCACAGCCAATAAACACAAAAAAAATCGCATCATAGTTCTGGCATTAATGATGTGCATGGTGCTTTTTTTATGTTTTCATAGACTGCAACATAGAGATAAATTCAAGGTTTACCATATTTTTCACCTTATAAGACACTCCAGAATATAAGATGCACCCAGTTTTAAAGGAGGAAAATCTAGAAAAATAACGTCTCGTCTCGTTTAAGTCAACGAAAATGAAGAGACACATTTAGTCTCGTTCTTATTCGTCAACAAAAATACATTATAGATTTTGTTTCGTTATCGTCACATGACCAGCAATAACATCACGTCTCGTCTCGTTTTTGTCACAAGGGTCAGATACGTCTCCACAGCCCGCATTACATACCACAAATCCAGCCTGCAGCACACACAGCATAAAAGTTACACAAAGTTAGGTGCAGTTTTAATGCAGGCAAAATGTATATTCGTCGTATAAGACGCACCAACTTTTCTCCCCCAGTTTTGGGACAAAAAAGTGCGTCTTATACGGCGAAAAACACGCTACTCATTCTTATTCATTATCATTCATGGTTTTAAAATATGGTTCAATGTATGGAGTTCCGATGTCCACTGTAAGGGACACATTATATTGTCCATTATGTTTAAAATAACATGTTTTTTACAAAAAACTTTTTTGCAGTATTCTCTTTACCTCTCAAATAATACGGGAAGTTAAATAAAATAATGATTAGACAACATTTTTTTCCTGGCAGTCAGGACAATATATAAATCAAATATTTTTTAAGGAATTGTCCGAATATCATATTCGTGAAAAACAAATTTTTTGTGCCTTTCCGAATACCCTATTCAGGTTCAAACACACACACACCCTCAAATATACACAGGTATTATCTATCAAACTGCCTATCAAACTAATCTATCAAAATTATGAATAATTATTACTTTAGGGTAGGGATGTCCCGATCAGGTTTTTTTGCCCTCAAGTATGCGTCATTTGATTGAGTCCCTGCCGATACAGAGTCCCGATTCCGATGCTTATATATACTATACTAAGGCGAATGGTAAGTAAAACATTGTCATCATTTGTGTGTTCTTGGACTGCGATGAAGTTGGTTTGATTCTCGACATTCGTTCGATATTCGCAAATACTTCCTTGTAACGAAACAATCCCGGTTCTCACTTGCAATTTCGGTGTTGCCTATCGCGGTAGCGCCACTGCGTTAGGCACCATCGCAAAACTACTACAAGCTATGCAAAAGGCTACAAAAATAATCAGTTAAATCTATTAATCTATTCAGCAATCTGACTTTGTGGTGTCAGTCCAAGTCAGACCAAATACCTTCAGACAAAGCACATGTCATGTTTCTCTAAATATTACATTTGTGTATTTTTGGCAAATTTTTTTACGTCAAATTGATCAATAAAATCTATTAATCTCTTCAACCATGTCACCTTATTGTGTCAAACCAACTCTGATATATAAAGACTAATATTCCTCAGATACAACAAGGCCTGTTTTTGCAAATATTGTCTGTTTATTTTTGGCAAATTTTTAAATACCAAACTGATCAATAAAATCTATTTAAATCATTTTGGCATTCTCAATGTTATCAACTAAAGCAATTCCCTTCAATAATCCCCCACATGTATTCTTGTGATCAGAGACACGGCGAGCCGCAGTGCTGGACATCTTCTGCCAGCCACGCCCCCTAATCACCACTCACTCACGCGAGTTCAGGGGACGGGTCTCAGTATTCTGGCGCGTGACTGCGGGGTCGAGAAGAATCTGACACAACATCGTATACCCGATTCCTTATCGGGAG
Organism: Ladigesia roloffi; assembly: GCA_037577295.1. Lineage (NCBI taxonomy): Eukaryota > Metazoa > Chordata > Actinopteri > Characiformes > Alestidae > Ladigesia > Ladigesia roloffi. Next base: position 3,036 of record JBBKCR010190031.1, on the reverse strand, counting down.
GTAACGTCCAATTCCGATCAGTCTGAAATCACGTGATCAGGCCCGATTTCCAATCAAGTGATCGGATCGGGACATCCCTACATTAGGGTGTGTGTTGGTGAAAGTCCCTGATGAGACTTATTAATCAGCATCCGCTCACAGAAAACCAGATTCAAAACCAGATTCGCCTTCAACACACAGAGCAGCATAAACTGACCGGTGCCTCCCAGTGGCCGAGATGGTCGATGTCTTTGATATAGACGTGGTAGTGTCCCCCATAGCATCCCCCCTTATGGATAATCACAGAGAAGAGATCGTAGCAGAATTCAGAGTCCGGAAGGGATGACTGCAGAAAAAACACACGTGCACACACACACACATACGGGAAAATAAATTTCCTTTTTTCCTTAAATTTCCTTAAATTCCCCCATTACCCAATATGTGAAAATAAAGTGGGTTCATAGGAGGAGGTGAATGGAACCTATTAGGACCAAAATCTCCTCAAAACTTTCAGACATTAGGTGACACAACCATAACCATTTTACAGAATAACTTTCTGTAAGAGAGCTTTCTAAAGGCAGACTGGTTCCATTCACCTCTACTGTGAATAGTTCTGATTTGGTCTGTGTGTGTGCATGCGAGTGTGCATGTGTGTATGTACCTGTTCACTGTAAGGTTGTAGGTTGATACTGAAGGGGAAGCTGTATCTGCTGGTCTCTTTGTATCTTTCACACTTCTGACAGTCAAAACTAAACCTCAGCAGGGAAACCGTCAAAAATGGAGGGAGAGTCCTCAACTTCGCAGACTGCGCAGACACACACACATACACACACAAGCACGCATAAATACAGAAGCACAAACACATACACAAACAAACAATAACCTTTTCTTTTTACAGCAATTGTGTACGGAAAACAGACAGTCTGAAAGAGCCATGGAAGGGTCTGGGAATCTGGGGCACCTGGTTAGGGCCGATTGGGGGTTAAAAAAATTCAATAAACTTATTCAATAAACATTTTTAAACATTTCTGTCTCTATTGAGATATACAGACTCTGACATGTGTGACCTCACCAACCTTGGTGGCGTTGACGAGACGGTCGCAGCGTGCACAGCGGTACAGATTGTTCCCATCAAACACTTCCTTCTCCACAAACATGCTCCACAGCGCCTCCTCCAGGCCACTCACACCACGCACACACACCGTCAGGTCAAGGAAGTCCTCCTGAGGAACACCGGATAGCATGATGACAGAAAAGTTCAACAATCAAGAAAAGTTTAACAATTTCCTCTGGGATAAACAAAGTTTTCTGATTTTGATTCAGTGATGAGGTCATTTTGACAGACTGTATTACCCCACAGGAAACACAGGAGGTGATATGACCAATACAGTTCATGGCAATATAAAAGAACAAATCGTTTTCTGCACAAAACAGAAAAACTGAAGAAGATAGTAGTCAGTAGATAAACTTAATGTTTTTTTCCTTTTACACACACACACACACACACACCTGTCTCTCACTAATGGTGTGACACTCTCTGCAGGTCACCTGGTTGACCAAGGTTCCATGGTAGAGCTGCTGGATCAAAGAACTGCCAGATGTTCCAACAAGAGAGGATTCCAAAGCACTGAACAAAATCCTGTTCAACTCCTGCACATCATGCTGACTCAACTCCTATGGTGGGGGGGGGGAGAAAGAGAGAATGTGCATGTGTAACTGTTGATATGTGCATGTAAGTGTGAATGTTAGTGTGTGCGAGTGTGCATTAGTGTGTTTTAGTGCAGTGTGTGTTCGAATGTATGTGAATCTGAGTGTTTGCTAGAGTGAATGTGTTAGTGTGTGTGTTACTGTGCATATGTGAGTGTGTGTGAGAACGCAAGTGTTTGTGTCTTTGTGTGTATGCTTGCGAGTTAGTGTGTGTGTGTTAGTGTGTATGCGTGTGTTAGTGTTTGTGTGTACCTCGTGGTTTGTCCAGCCGAAGCTGTCGGTCAGTGCGGTTGTTGAAGCAGTTTGTTCGTTCACCAGCAGCAACCGAGCAAACAGCCTCTGCAGCTCCAGGGGAATGACACGCACCTGCTCGCTCACACAAACACACACACAGCTCTACTGATCAACACATGCTGTATTATGAGGTGCTAAATGTTATTGCTGCCTCACACATGCTGAAACCAATCAGAATGAATGATTCATGATCACCATCCATGGTCTCAATCTGCTGCTGGTTGTGTGAAGCACAGTCAGAACTGAGTGGAGGAGTTTCAAGACCAAAAATATAACTGAACGTATGGAGAACAAACAGGAGACCATATAGTGACCTTCACCGTCCACATAGTGACCATCAGTGGAGGGAGCAGTGCGTGCTGGGAGAGCCCCCAATGTCAGTTTTGCTTTTGCTTTTGTGGTCGGTTTGGATTTTGACAGCAGGGCTTGTTTTAGCTAAATTAAGGGATCAGGTGGTATTTGGGTTAATAGGTGTGTTAGTTAATAGGTGTGTTAGTTCTTAGTTGGGTTTTAGTTGGGTATATATAGGGTTTTCTGCTTTGAAATAGTTGCCTGTTAACTTTTATATTTATGTTTCTCCGTTTGAGAAAAGCTTGACTAGCGTTCCTTAGTAAATAAAAAGTGAAAAAAAATGTTATTTTTATTTTTGCTGTATGGAAAACATACCAAAACGGGACACCACTGTGACGTATCGAACCGAAGCGTGATTTTGTGAACCGTTACACCCCTAATACATACACATACATACATACATATATATATAGTTACTCACATCAGTGTTTGCTCCTTCCTCTCCAGATCCCTCCAGCTCTGACAGCTCCAGATTGAACAGCTGCTCTGTGAACACACAAGATCACACAATGTTAGAACTCTGCCAAGTCTGTTCAGGGGAGGACAAGGCGACCTGAGGAGAGGCTTCACTGGGAGCTGTGCAGTCAGGATGCAAGTTACTGGGAACAGACTAACTTCAGTAGTACCAGTAAGGAAGCAGAACAGACACAAGTGTGGTGTGTGTGTGTGTGTGTGTGTGTGTGTGTGTGTGTGTGTGTGTGTGTG
>JBBKCR010190005.1:0-13668 GCA_037577295.1 Ladigesia roloffi | reverse complement strand
TGTGTGTGTTAGGGGTGTGCAGAGCGGCTGCTATTCGTATCTGCATTTGTATTTCTTTAAAGGGAAAATTATTCGTATTTGGCTTTGAGTAACATTTTTACGCAGTGCTCAAACTTCGTCCGCCCCTCCCCAAATCTACTCCTGAACGTGAGCATGTGACGGGGGAGGGGGAGGGGGCGGGGGCGGGGAAGCAGATTATCTAAAAGTGAAAGTGATCAATCGGTCATAAGTGAACACACCACTGCACAGAGTGTGAATAGCACAAATTCTTCTTCAACTTAACCCATTCACCAAGTGAAGCAGCGGCAGCCATGAACTGGGACGGTATCGCACTCAGGGTAACTCAGAGGTGCCTAGCGGTCTTCAGGATCGACCCATGACTTTCTGATCGCAGGGTGAGTGCCCTAACCATGCGAGCATGTACCAGAGTTCTTGAATACCAATATATTTTAAAAAAACACATTATTTGTGCCTATATCTACAACCGCAAAACTCAGGAGTGGTGCGGTGCTCTGACAGGATAATTGGAGGTGAGCTTCCCTCCCTCCATGACATCTAAATGTGCCTGAGGAGATCAGGGAGGATTATAAAAGACTCCAGCCACCCCAGTCACAATATGTTTAAACTACTTCCATCAGGTAAGATGTATCGCAATTTCCAGATCCGAACCAGCAGGCTGAGGGAAAGCTTCATCAGGCTGTCAGACTGCTCAACACTAATACTTTATACACACACTACTGTCACTTGCACTCCTATTGCACATATTACGCTTCATGCTTTTTTAAAAAACAGAATAAAATAAAATACTACATTTTATAAGACTTTTTGGGCAGTCACTTTCTTCAAATTATTGCAATATTTGTTTTTTATACTAAAGTCTGAAGTGGCTGATTAGTCACCTTGTTTCTAGCAGCTGATACTCAAAATCTAACCGACTCAAGCTCAAATAAACAAATGGCACTCACTGCTGCCCTCTAGAGGTGTTGCATCAACAACTATGTAATCTATACAGCCCTGAATGATCTATCAAATTTAATCATGAGTTGATTCATTGTGCCCATATAAATTATTTTTATTATTTACTCTGAATACACTGACAGATTAACTAAGTACAATATTTTAATAATGCCTAATAAGAGTCAATAGCCACTAATAGCAGCAGCAACAATAATAAGGGCAAAACCATTTGCTTTTCCATTCAGTTCGCAAAACTAATTTTCATTAACCCTCAATTTTCAAGATATTATTTGACATAATGCTCAAAAATGACAATATTCCAAACTTCAGCCCTAATCTGAAGGTATTTCTATAATAAAAAGCTTGTTATTTAAAGCCATAAAGGCAATGCTGCTGAGAGCTGCAGGAGAACAGTTTTGTAGTAAATAAGTACACATAACTAAAGCAGAATTGACAGGCACACACACAAGGTTGGAAACAAAAGGTTTTTTATTCATTTTCTGACCTAAAGGTTAGAGGTCTTGATTTCATCAGTTTTGTTATGTTTGTATTTTTTCCCTACAGCTGAACTCTCAAGGCCGAAGTCATGAGTCTGAGTCAGCTAAGGACATGTCCGAGTGAACAACATACACTGATCAGCCACAACATTAAAACCAGGTGAATAACACTGCCTGTCTCATAACAGCACGTGTCAAGGGTGAAATACATTGGGAAGTGAATGAAGTCACTTAGTAGTAGTAGTAGTAGTAGTAGTAGTAGAGCTTTATTGCCATGCCAGACAAATACATGTAGTAAAGAGTGATCACTGCCCTGGACCAGCAAAAGGGACATGGAAACCCAAGGGTCTCTGATGAGGGGAGTGAAGACCAGCCCATCTTGTCTGATCCCACAGAAGTGCTAGCTGCTGAAAAAGTAAATGCAAGTATGGGGCTGCAGACCAGGCAGAGTGCCCACGCTGAGCCAATCCAAGAGCACCTGTGAGATTCAGATTAGGCCGAATGAGTGAATGAAGATTCAGTGAATGAAGACTCATCTGATTAAACTTGTTTTCTTTCACATCATGTGAATGGCCAGGCATGTGTGACTCATTTACCTGGTGAAGAGATGCACGTGGGTGCACTATGGGAAGAAGACATGGCAGTGTGACGCTCTGAGTAATGTCCAGCTGGAAAAACTTGGGTCCTGCATTCATGTGGTGTTACTTTCACATGTACCACCTACGTAAACAGTGTTGCTGATTAAGTAGGCCCCTCATTGTGAAGGTATTGCATGATGCCAGATCTCAATCGGATCGAGCAGCTGTCTGTGGGATGTGCTAGTTATTTTTGTGCAGGACAAACTAGTCGGTTTAAGCTCCACCTTGAAACATTCCGTTTTTAAAAGATTTGCGGCAAACAGAAAATCTTCAGATGTACATGGTTTGATTGTTCAGAAATGTTTTGTCGTACAAATATTAGCTTGATGGTTTTAACATGGCAGCTGGTGGCTTATTGGTTAGGATGTTGCCCCTGCAATCAGAGAGTTGTGGGTTTGAATCCCTGGATATATAATAGTGGCACCACTGAATTTTCCTTATGCAAGGCACTGTTGCCACACACTGTTCCCCGGTTGCCTTTTGCTAGTGGCAGCCCCAGCTTCACTTGAAAAATTGATTTAATACAGAGAAAGAATTTTACACTGTTCACACCGTGTGCTGGGTGTGTTTCCACGTGACTATCAGGGGCCACTTTACTTGAATGTTATGACTGTGAGTTTAAGTCAAATGGATTCAAAATTAAAATATTCCTTGTTTAGACTGATGGACACCTTATGACAACTAGTATATGAGATCAAAACAATAGAATAGCTCCAATAATAGCAAGAGTGTGTGATAAATTGACCGAAAAGTGTGAAAAATGAGAAAAGAGGGTTGCTTACCACCGCTGAGAAGCTTCATCACCAACCACAGCTCATCCTTCACCACAAAGGAGGTGTAGTACGAGACAATGTTGGGATGGTGGCACTGGCTCATGGCCTGAATCTCTTTCTGCAGAGAGAAAGATCAGCAGTCAGTATCGAATCACTTCAGTACAAACCCTCATTTAAACTCCAAACACAGTGAGAGAAAACACCGAAAATAGGAATTAATGAACCAAATGAGACAAATTAGGTAATTACAGTAATGACATGGTAAATAGAAAAATAATGGGGCAGCAATTATCATTAAAAATATAATATAGATTTCTAAATTAAACACAATTAAACACAGACAACTAAATGAAACAGCAATCAGGTGAAAAGGAGACATGCAAACGCCAAGATTAAAAATTTAAAAAAGGTTAAAATTATGCAAATCGAATAACATCCAAGCAATGTGTGAACAATGCGAAAAAAGTGCATACTGAGGGCTCAATGCTTAAAATAGTCTAATTAGGAACTAGGAAATTTGCATTTTCATACAACATAAAGCCACACATTGCACATTTCAAACATCCTATAATAAGTAAACCCAATCCAGTTTAGGGAACATATGCAAGGCTGACAATCTGTGATTTTAAATGTTCCCAAAATGTGCAAATTCAGTAAATGTTCGTGGGGTTTACGTCCCAAGTGCAGTTTAGAAAAATCATAAGATTAAAAATACCCCTTATTTTTATTATATTAAAATAATTATAAAGGTAACCCTATATCAATACTGTACAGTGTACACTGAACCGCTGGCTCCTACGGTTTGTTATGAGACACAGTGATTGACGTATTAATCATTCAGGCAGAAAAAAGACCATCTAACTGAAGTCCTGAACCAATGAAGAAATGGGAGCAAATGAGATGATCACACTGATCAGTATGCTGGTCGTGCTGAATGCCGAGTGGTTGAAACACATTTATCTTGGCTCTTCAGCCTCATCGCAGCCTGTCACTGTAAAACCAATCTCTTTAATTTACACAGTAGGCCGAATATTAGACAGGAATACAATTTTTGCATCAACAAGGTGATTAAAAGTAAAAGAAAAAGAAAAGAGGGGTGGCTCAGGATTTCTGAACAGTTCTGTGCACAGATCATCACAGAGGTAATTGCACAGACAGAAATCTGAATTTCTTCAGGGGGATCTTGCTTCTAGCAGCATGCTGCCGGTGGCAAGCAGCTAACTTAAGTGTATTTTAATGAGCTTTAACTGGTTTAGCATCATTTAACTCTGCTTTAAGCACAGCCAGAAAACTTTTCTCACCGTTTAAAAAAAAAGCTGTGATCATGGCGGGGCATAACACTGTTGTATTTTCAAAATAATATGTAATTAGCCTAAACGCACATTTTGGATTGAATTCATTTTATATTATGTCACTCACACCAAGACATTTACATACATTTGTCTATTAGGCTCACTGCCTCACTTTGACGGGGAATATTCCAGTTTGAATTTTTAGCTGACGTTTTTGAACAAACCCCAAAACAGGCCAATCAGAACATGAATAACGGACATATTATTGGACACATTTAGAAGATCTTGTATATCCAAAAAAAGCTTACTGGGAGAAGAAAAAACTCTCAAATTTAAATAAAAGTCAAACGACCAAGAGCGACACAGTGATATTTTCCAATTCTGTTTAAAAAGAAATGAAGGAAATTACATTAAGTTTTGTTTTTACAGCAAATACACATTATTCTTCAAAAATAAAGTAAGGTTGTGTTAAAAATATGTTCATGGAAAAACTAAAGTCATTCGGTTTAGGTACAAAAACCTCCTCTGCATCCCTGGACCTCAGGGAGGGATGGGGCATTATACATCTAGGATATTGGCCTTTTAAGATATCAAACCGTTACAAAATTAGTAGTCACCGCCTAATTTCACTACCAAACTTACAACTCTGTGGACATACGATTTATGTACACTATAATTCGACCAAACCACAGGACCCTAATTAATCAGCAACTTGTTAATTCAACACATTCTTACTTAAGCCAAACTAGTGGGTGACAAAACCCAAAGGAATCTCATCCTTTCAGCAAAAAGCCATCCTGAACAATAAGGCTCCCTCGTGCTCGGGTTTAATTGCGTAAAAGACGTTAACAACAGAAAGCAGGAGACAAACAGGCTGGGGTGCATGTAGAGACAATATAAATAGAGGCAGTTCTCCCTCTCCCCTCTTTCTCTCTCCCTCCAGGTGCAACATTGGAGCCAAGTGTGTGTGTGTGTGTGTGTGTGTGTGTTTGTTGGCCCCATGGAGATGAGGTAATACTGGCGCTCCGGCCCAAATCACTCCCAGCAGACCCAGAACCTTCTAACAGTATCAGAATCTTTCTGAAAGCCTCATCCCCCTGAAGACCTTCACAGCAGCTGTGATGCAACTATAAAACAGTTCGGACGCCCAGTACTCTGTTCCCAGTAGGGGTGTAACGGTTCTGCTACCTCAGCAACGGCTAACTCTTGACAATTTCTTTATTTAAAAAAAAAGCTACAAAGTAATCTGGACTGTGCTTGAGCCTTTACACAGGGAATCTGAGTTTTCACAGCACTGAATATGGGTTGCATACAGAGGGCTTGAAGGCCTAAAATAGCACAATTAGGAACTAGTGGTCCCATATTTGCATTTTCATACAAAAAGCCACCAAAAGCACATTTCAAATTTATGAAAGTTAGTAAAAACCAATCCAAATTAGGGAAGATGTGCAAAGTGGCCAATTCCTTTAAAATGATTTATTAAAATAATAGTAATTTTAGTATGTGCACAGTTACATACATACTTTAATTTATTTAAGTAATAAAACCCATTTTTAAGTGCCATGTGCAATTTGAAGTTGTCCCAAGATGTGTAAATCTACAGAACTGTAGATCCCTTCATTTATTTTGTTTTCAAAGATTGATTTTTTGTATTTTAATGTGGTCTTGAACAGTTCTCCAGGCCTCCTGAAGGACTGTTGAAGACTCCTGTTCTATCAACAGGTAACTCTAGAGTGTCTTTTAAAGAAGCTACAAACTGATCAGGATTGGGCTCAAGACATTTCCAAAGTAAGTGTTGTTTAAAACTTACAACAAAGTAAATGCTAAACTGAAGACCAAACCCAGCATTCCCTGCTTTACCTACAGATGGCTGGACCTCCTGTGTAACAGAGAGCATCTTTACAGTCACAGTGTGCTACAGTACTGATAACTGATTAATAGCAAATCCCATTCTCCAGACATGCACTGTGTATCACAGTCACACAAGTGACTATTTATCAAAAATACTATGTGAAACAATGGGACAACAGACAACACCAAGAATTTGTTAATGCAGCTAAATCAGGCTCATGCATCAAATATGTTCTTGACCCATAAATATGTTCTTTTGTTTCTTAACCAAAAAAAACTATGACATGTTAATCGAACCGTGGATTTAAAGAACTGTTTTCAGCTATCTGTGTTTTAAAGCTGGATTCTCTGGTCGATCACCCACTTCTTGTGAAATCAGATGTCAGACTGGTCCAAACATGCTTAGTGGAGTTGCGTGGAATTCAGATCATACAATCACTGAAGCTTTAAGGCCAAATTTCTAGTTTAATGTTGAAAACAAGTACTTGCATAAACACCCTGATCCTAGAAGAGGATAATATCATGATAAATTATATAAACAGAGGCTATCTGAACACCATGGTTTCAGTAAACATGCTTTACCACTGGAAGAGCTCAAATCCAGATGATGCCAGTAGGGCCTCCATGCCCTCGTTCACAAAACAATTTCACAGAAATGAACCAATTACAACCACATTTCTGATCAATAGGCTTAGTAATTACTTTACAAGTTGAATGTTCATGTCAAGGAATCGTCAGACATTCATATGATAGATAATTTTACAAATATATAAATGTCCATGTGTCCAGTGTTGAATTGCACATATAAGATCGACTGAGTAATCATCAAAGCCAATCTCTAGATTAGTGAATTACCAATCTAATCAATTGTGACAGCTCCAGATGCCAGCTGTCCCGGAGAGGGGGTTTCTGTTTAAGTGAATGTGACATTTATCAAACGCACTGCTGAAAAAACCCAGTGCATTTTGTCTGTTCCATCTCATCACACCCAGAGAAGCAAATTATCATGATCATCCACTAGAAAAAGCAGTGGTTGGAATTTGTAAGATTCCACATCTTTATTTAGGACACAGAAAAAAAGTGCCCCGAGTGCACTTTTCACACCTGCTTTCGGGCAAGAGGGGTTGATCCACCTATTTTCAGCTGCCAACATTTCAACTTTTTTTTTTCTTCACATACAGTAATGTGCAAAAGCCTTAAGCCACACTATTTCTTTATATTTGCTACCAAAGATCCAGACTTACTTGTATTTCAATGTGGACTTGAACAGTTCTCCAGGATTCCTGAAGGACTTTCAAAGACTTTCCAGTCCAGTCCCTGAACCTGACCAGTTCCAGTGGAATGTTTTTGTTTATTAAGACACAGTGACCTACATATGAATCCTTCAATCTAAATTAAGTACTGAATTAGTAAATAAACCGGTGTAGATGATTTCAGATGATCAGGCAGTGATCAGTATACTGGTGGTGCTGAATGCTGAATGCTTGGAACTCCTTTATCTAGTCTCATTGTAGCTTTAGGCTCTTTGCAGCTGGTCACAATAAAAAAATGTGCTCCCACTACTTCCAATTAATCTACTAAATATTCTAATGTTTATACAGTTTGATAGCCAGAAAATAGTACTTTTGCATTTGAAAGCAAAACATAAAGGGGCTAGTAGGTGGAAAATTATAGTAACTAAATTGGACAGTAAGTAGAATGATTGGTCTGGCCGTAAAAAGTTTAAGTATGAAGATATTTCATTTACAACATCTTTTAAACATTTTACCTTCAAATTTACCTCTCGGGTTCAAAGCTAACGATTCCTCAACTGACTTGCAGAGCTAACTCTGCTCTTGTACCATTAAGGAAAAGGCAAGAGTGACGGATATCGAACCATTAAAGTCTGCTGCGTCTGAAAACAGTTCTGCTGGCCAGTGGGAAATGTCTTTTAGAGCCGCAATCACAGATCACAGAGTTGGAAGGAGGTGAATCTGAGCAATTTGACAAGAAATCATACGAAATTGAAGACCTAAGTTTTGTAGAAGACCTAATTTCCCTCTGGGATAATAAATGCCTGAGCTACTGAGTTCGCACCAAGCAAAATGTTTACTTTATCCTGGGAGCATTTTAGAGGAGCATGATGTAAAAGCAAGTTGATTGAAAGCAGTCAGTCAGCCTTGGCTGGTGCTGGTTCTTCCTTGCCAGCTCGGAAAGTCAAGGCCCGGGAGCTACGACAGCGAACCAATTAGCCTTGTTGGAGTCAATAACCAGCTGTGCTGCATGTTTCAACCTGCACAACCTGGAAAATCCTTTGAACTCCAAGATACATCTCTGCCAAAGGTGTGGTGTCTTCCATATGGGTGTGTCATGAAAAATCCAGGTAACAGGAATGCTTTTTCCATGAATTGGTGTTAAACCAGTCCGCTCTTGAATGAGAAGTTGCTGCAGCGGTTGATAAAACCACCAAATGGACCAGATAGAACCTGACTCCACTTGCAACTGACCGCACACTGTGCACTGATTTCAGGTCAGAACACAAGACGTTCAAGATGTTTTTCAAAGTGAGAAGAAAATATTTCTACTTCCTCTCAACCTGGCAGAATTGAACTAAAAAAAAATGTTTCTTTTATAATGTAGATCAAAATTGTTCCACTAACGTTGATGTGACAGACCCAATATATGCAAAAAGCCATTCTTACTTTTACATACATACATATTAAAACATTTTGGAGGTTTACAGCTTACACACATAAAAACTATGTTAAGCCACCCCACACTTTCACACACCCCTTCCACACACCACACTCACATATGTCCTTCTACCCCCCCCCCCACCCCCCACACACACACACACTTCTACCCCTGAACCTCAGATAAGCCTGGTTTGAACCTCGTCTGTGAGGAAATGCCAGTGGAAAGGTTATCCTCCATGCTCAGAAGATTTTGGAACTACACTGGAAACAAGGTCAAGAAGATCCAACAGAATATACTTATGCTTCAAGTGGTTCATTCACTGAAGTACATTGGACAGGAGGAATCCAGGTTTGAAATGTCATCGAGTGAAGAGAAAGGGGCCTCTTCTAGTAACTGAGGAGCTGGATGGGTTTACACAGGCATGACAATCCAACAAAAGCACAAAACAACGCACACTGCCTCCTGGAAGAAAGGGGAGCACTTTCCTGTCAGCGTCCTCGCAGCCGCCCCCTGCTCCACTTTGTCTGGGGTCAGCCGAGTGGGGATGACCTCCTGCTTCCACTGTTCTGTTAGTGAAGACGGACACTGAGCCAATTTTTTTTTCCGGCTCGGCCCAGGCCACCGCCTGCGTTTGTGTCACTGTTATTTTCCCGTCTCCACTGTGGTATCTGGGAGGGACAGCTTGTGCAGAGACAGTGGAGCTGACAGCCTGGAACCGATTGAATTGTTCCATAATTAAATCCAGGCGAGGCCAAAGAGAGGAATGTATCTGCAGGCCCACCTGTGGGGCCTCTGTGCCCGCCATTTCAGCACGTCTATAGTGCAGAGTGCTCTCTGTTTTTGAATGTAAGATATGTACAACTGTTTGTGCGTTTTCAGATAAGAATGTTGACCATTACTGGACAAACTACAAAGACAAAGCCGTAATGGCCATTTTTCACTGGCACAAGGAACTACGCCATACCTTGTACAAAGGTTTCTACATTTCAAATAAGGCGACCCGTCTCCGGGTCCCCTCGACAGAAGGGGCAAAATTTGGCTGCAGTTGAGCAGGCTGCATTACTGCTTTCTGTCTGGTCAAAAAATATGAAAGAGGTTTTTTTACTGTCAAAAAAACAAACAAACAAACAACGAAGATACGAATTAACAACTGGAAAGTCCAAAGTTCAAGCACCACTATCTGTATGGGCTGAAGACTAAATTCAGTGGGTGTTTTCCATCACTGTGCGAAGTGTGAAGGTGTACCAGGACATCGTTAACAAGCTAGCTTTTTTGGGTATTCATTGCATGTTTAAACAATTAAAATATCTAAAACAAGTCTACAAAAAAGAAAAGACCACAACGACAAAAGTAACTTGGTTTGCATCTCTGACAGAAAAATGTGGTCAGCTAGTTCGACTCCATAGACGTGGTTTTGAGATGTTGGCCAGCCATAAACTGTGGGGAGTCTGTTTCCAGGGTGAGATACACTGGAAAATCAAAGCATGCTGCAAGTTTCCATGCAGTTGCAGCACAGTTTGTTTACAGCAAATAACCTGTTCCTGTGACTAACCTGTGGAAATGTACTGTGGAGAATGGTGAGCCACAGCAATTCTGACATATAAATGTGTTTTTTAAATGGGTTCTGACCACAAAACTTGTCTCTGCGTTTGTAAAGGGTCACTGACTACCATGCTGGCCATACGCGGATTGAGAAATCTGGACTGTGACAACATAACACAAGCTAATGCATGACCGCGCACAGATTTGTCGGCTGGAGCAGCCTGCTCTGCAGACCCCCTGCCGGGGCGAGAATGTGATTTGAGGAATCATACGGTGCTCACCGTGATTAGAGTTGGGTTGGTCTTCCTGGGTGAACTGCAGTAGGAGAGATGTTGCGCCCCTGCTCTCCAGAGGACACCAGTTCAGACTCATGATCAATTGGAAGGTTAAGTTCACTTCAAACAGATCTATGTCTTATTTATAGACTATCTGCTTTATTTTTACCCCCCAATGTTTAGTCATAGGCCATTTTAAAAGAGTCATACTGTTCGGTCTACTGGTCAGGCCACATTTCCGAGCAACTAAGCTAAAGTGAACGCCAGATTCTGTCACAATGGGTGGCGAGGGAATGTAAGCCTTTCTTCTGTCCCAACACGATGCAGCTATAGGAGTGTGTTAATACATGAGAAATGTAGACATAACAGGTGTAGCAGTACCCAGAAGGCACCATTCTGTTTACACCAAGGTTTGGAGATCATGCTTCAGTGCGACTTTGGTAAACAAGGCTAACTTTCTATTTACGCATTTTAAAATATTCTTTGAAAATTGTCATATTGTATGTAAGGTTGAAAAAAGCCAACAGGTTGTAATTGGCAACAAAACTGAAAAGCATATCTTCCCTTACAAAAAGTACTAAATAGAATTTGAAAATGTTTTATAAAAAATTATTTAATTCATTCAAAAGTAGTGTATTGTGCATTTTTATTTTTAAAGTACTGTTATATGGACAAAAGTGTAATAACATTTGGTTCAATGTGTTGATTAACTTTTAATGCTTAAGACCAGACAAAAAAACATAAAAAACAAGAAGACACCACTGTACAGCCAGGTATCATTTTGTGAACTGGACACTTGGAACTCAAACATTTTCAATGAGAGTTTAACCGGCTCAAGTAATGCGTTATATGACATGTTGCTAACTTACTAACCGCTTAAAATGTAGAATTTCTAGGAGGAACGGGTTCCGGTTGTAAAATCTGGTTCTGAATTTCTTTCATTCTCTGTACATGAAAACTGCATATTCTCCACATGACCCACATGCACCACACAGTGACATCTGTACCGGGATGATTCAGGACAAATGCCCACACTGTTACAATCCCAATAAGAACACAATAAAGTTACATCAGAGACATGCAAACCCTAAGGCACGGGGAGGATCTAACACATTTTGGTATTTACATCATTAACTTCACATTAGATGAGCAAGATTAAAAATCAGTAATGCAGACAACCTCTGTCAAAAGTACTTAGCTGTTACAGAGCTAAATCGATTCAAATCACTTATAAATGTTTATGTATTAAATTTGAAAAGCTCATCTTCTTAAAATCACAATCATCATTTCAACACATGGTTCAAACAGTTTTATCCAGAGCACAAAGCAGCAGAACAAATACCAGCACAACAAAAGAATCCATTTTATTTACATGATCTCGAAAGTTTATTGTTGACAAATCAACCCATAATAACCTACGTAACAGAACATTTTGAATTTTTTTTTTTGGGGAGGTATTAAAGGTATCGTAAAAATATATAGTCTCAGCCGAGCGTACACACACAGAAAAAATTACAGGAAAGTTAATAGAATTGCGAGAGATAACGTTGTGAATTGCCATAACAGTGGTATACAAATACTAATTTATAAGTTGTATTTACATGTATATTTGCAAGAAACCACTCCAACCACTGGCTCATTTTCCTTCAGAATAGAAAGAAATGAGGTTTGACTCAAAACTTGCACAGTATTGTATATACACAATCATGCATTTTGTGTATTTTCTGTAAAATGCAATCAGTGAGAAATGTGTGCGATACACTTCATGGAGGATTCTGAGATGCATCTTTCCAGTCAAAATTTCACAGATGATGTTACTACAGAAACACAGGGAAGCACCCAGAAGGGCGTACAACTTCAACCTGAAGCACATAAAACATTTATGTGACGTTAGCTTTCGCTCCACTCTCCCTCTTGTTTGTTCAAGAATAGAACGTTTCCTGTGAAAAGTGTTACTGGTTTCCCATCGACAGTAGCAATTCTTCTCTCTTCACATCTGGCTGATCTCTGATGAGCCACTATTTTGGGCTGAAACCGTAAAGAGGATCAGTTATACCACAGTCAAAAGCCCGGCTGAGACGCAACCCAGCCCTGAACCCTGCTGCTGGATATAGGCTGCAGGACGTCCTCCGGTCCCCCATCTGCCCACCTCATCCCGCATGGGGAACAGGGCCTCCGACAAAAGGCAAATACATCTAATCTCGATCAAAGCAGAGAGGCTGAAGGGAAATGTGCTGATTCACTACGGGAGGGAGCAGTCGATACAAGGAGGTAGTGTTTATTAGAGATGCAAAAAAAAAGTCTCAGAAAGGAACAAAGGCTAAGATCTCAGCAGATTGAGCAAGGTTTTTAATATTCAGCAGGTCGGTGAGCTGAGAGGAGGGGAAGCATAAATGAATTGTGATTAGTGGATGAATCTGGAATACAGGCTAAGCTACTGTAGGCCTGAGACCCGTCTCACAACTACAGCTGCAACCATGAGGAATTTCACTCCGAATCTAGAGCGCGTCTCTTTTGCGAACAATTTCATACGACGCAGCATTAGCAGAGCAGTCACGTGTCTTGAGAACACGCGGGGAACATCACGTCACATGGACGCCATGATGAAACACAGAGGAGCCACTATGGACACAGCATTACATCATTGTTAGTCTGAAGCCTTCAGTGCAGCAAGAGAAGGAAAAAAAAATCTCCCTGGGTCACAACAACATAAGCAGAGATGAAAGACCACTATCAGCTACAGGAGATGGTCCCATCAGAAATAAGAACCCAGAGAATTTAGATTCTTTTTATCACATATTCGAGATTCTTGAGGAGACTGACCAGATGAGGACAACCAGAGAATGTTCTACTGCAAAACCGTCATGCAATCGCCTGTGGCCCTTAAGCCTGATTCATACTTATACTGCTCCAGCACGTCGGATCAGTTGGATCGCCATGATACGCCATGATACGACTGGGTTGGATCGTTGGTTGGAGTCGAGCTCTAGACATCAGACGGCCGCGCTGGATGCTGGACGTCTGTGATTGGTCAGCCGACGTCAGCCTCAGAACCCAACGTAATTTCCAGGACCTGACGATGTATTTATATACATTATTATGGGTATTCTATTGGCATTAGGTGCACTGTCTCATATGCTGAGTAGAACTACAACTGAACTACAACT
>JBBKCR010189994.1:0-13668 GCA_037577295.1 Ladigesia roloffi | reverse complement strand
ACTAATACAGAGGCAAACAACCTAACAGACACGTGCTCCCAAAACCATGTGACCTACTACAAAGTGTCAACATAAAATCCCTAAACCCACAGACAGAACTAGAAACCAAAGAACATGTAAAAAAACAAACACAAGATGGTGGCCTATATTAGCCACCATTACATCTGCTTAGGAAACAAAGTCACCTTCGACTAAGCAAATAAACATCAGATTTTCATTTTGGGGTGAACTATCCCTTTAATATTGCATGAAAAACACCTTCAGGCAACCTTATTTTTAAGAATGCACTTGATTCAAACTGCAATACAGCAATAAAACTGTAATATACAGAGGGGTCCAAAAGTCCATTGACCACACTAAAAGAAGACTGCAAATGGTCTGTACATTTGGAAATTAAAATGAAAACAAAGTTGGGACACTGGCCAAATGATACCACAGTATATTCATGTAAGTTGGCTTTTGAATTGTACATCTTATTAAGTAAGATCTGATCTACTCATCAAAAGCTTTTCAGAAGTCCAGATCCGCCTGAGTGCACACCGTCATTAAAGCAAGAGAGGTACATTCAACATTCAACTCATTTGATTATTTCATACTTTCTGTTTTTCACGAAAAATCATTATGCTGATGATATCTAATTTGTAATGGGAAAGTGATATTTTATTACATTTGAAATTAATACAAAGTAAAAGCTTTTTTACAAGATTTTTTAGGTTTTTGGACCCCGTTGTACATTCACTGTTCATGGGATAACAATGAGGACAATGCTTAGGTGTAATGACGTTTCACACAATCAGAAGAAATACAGAAATCAGAATGAGGTAATATGTTTTAATAGGTAGTCTGTATTGGATGGCCCAGTGGTTAGGGGGTGGGCTCTGCGATAATACGGTTAAGGTAACGTCCACACACACTGCTTCCCAGGCCCTGGTGAATGGGTTAAATGAAGAGAAAGAATTTCACTTGGATCATGTAGTGGTGTGTTCATGCATGATTATATGGGTTAATATAAATATATAAAATCACATTACTTGTCGGGTGGCATGGTGGCACAGGGGTTAGGTCCTGGGTTCGACTCCTGGGTCGGGCGCAGGATCTTTCTGTGTGGAGTTTGCATGTTCTCCCAAATAAGTGAGTTTGCTCCGGGAGCTCCGGTTTCCTCCCACCACCAAAATAAAAACCATGCGTGATTGGGGATAGGTTAATTGAGCACACTAAATTGTGACTGTGAGTGTGAGTGGGTGTACCCCACCTTCGCCCGTAGCAGCTGGGATAGGCTCCAGTCCCCCCCCAACCCTGAGTGCCGGATAAATGGATGGTTATTACTACAGTATATATATACGTACATACTACTGGTCAAAGTAGTAAATGGACCAGAGGACAGTGCTGAACTGCAAGTGGTTTATACATTTTGAGGTTACCCAGAAGTGGGAAATAATTCTGTAGCTCCATGCAGGACCTCTGGTATGAGCCTAGTTGGTCAGGTGCAACATAGTGTCCCAAAACATAAGTCCAAGCTCTGCCGTCTGACTTCCTCAGTAAAAAGAGCACGATGGTGAGCTGGAAAACATGGAGTGGCCAGAAGACTCCAGACTTAAACCCCACTGAGCTGCTTTAGGACAATTTATGAGAAGTTCTGCAACATAGTTGGAAATCTTTTTCAGCAAAATGAACACTGAGACAGTGAACCGCATGAATTTCAATACTACAAAAATGTAAGATTCTGGAGTTTCTGTAGGAATTTGTGGGCATTCATTCTGTAGAGCATTTATGAGGTAAGACACTGATGTTGGAAGAGAAGGTCTGGCTCACAATCTCTGTTCCAGTTCATCCCAAAAGCGTTGGATGGATTCGAGATCAGAGCTCTGTGCAGGCCAGTGAAGTTTTTCCACACAGAACTTGTCATACCATCTTTATGGAGCTCGCTTTGTGCACTCGGGCCAAAATAGCAAGCTTGGTGTTGTTCAAAATGTGTTTGTGTGTTGAACCATTAAGATTACCCTTCACTGGAGGTCCAAAACACAGCTGTGTCCCAATACATTTGTACATATAGTACATATGTATAAAACAACAAATAATTTTTACAAATATTTAACAAATTATTGGGAAATGGAAAATTAAAGCAATACATCTGTACTCTATTGAGAGTATATATATACTAGTACATCTATATAACTATACATCTATAGCTACAATCCAGCCAAAAATGGTCTTTTAAGCATAGAGGCATAGATACTGAGAGAACTGTTGCTTCTACCTGTCTAATACAAGCTCCATTCATCCATTGAGCCATACATTCATCCATCTGTCCATCCAAACCTTCCTCTATCTATGCACTCTTACCTCCACATGCGTTCAGCTAGCACTGGGCTAGCACTGGCTAATTGAAATGCAGTACACAGAGCATGTTCAGTCTTTGGGTCAGTGACAGTTTGACATGCTGGTTTGGGCAGGGATGTGGGTGGGGATAAAGGTCTGAGAGGAAAATCTAAATATCCACAGAATATATAAATAGATTTTATTAGGAACAGCAGCGAGTGTTTACTACAATTTCCTTTACGTAACATGTCTGTTCTACTTCTGGTTAATGTGTGCATCCTATTTTATTCATGCATTATCACTGCGAAGTTTAAGGACGTTTTGCAAATGTTGGAGCATTTCTCTGTAATTACTCAATAATTTATGGACATCAAGTGTAATTGAATTCAAAAAAGCAGATTTTAGCCAAGTCATGTGTGACGAATTAATGAAAATCAATGAGAAGGAGACTTCTGGAATGAGAAAGACCACCACAAGCATAACAGGACCTATTAAACCTTAATTATTCACCGTAGTATGCAAAGACTCATTATTGACTATGTTGGACTATTACAGAAACATGAATTTCTGTAGATAATGGTCAAGGAAAGTAATTCGTTCTGCAGGTTTGATTCTAAAGTTGTTCCTGGAAAAAGTAAATGCCAAAAAATATCAAAAAGAGCGTGCCAGCCAACGTGACGTCTGGAAGGCTTCATTCCACATGGATTTTATTTTTATTTTCCTTGATACAACCTCAGATTTGTCTGTCTGGATGAATTGCTCCATTGCCAAAATGTCAAACTTTCTCGCTCCACACTTTTTAAGGACATCGAGCTGCAGAGACCTCTGAGACGCTGCAAAAAATCACACACCCCAGGAACTATTAAGACAGGACTGTGGATATACCAAACACTTGCATCCATCACTATACACTCTGCAAACAATAAGTTACACAACCATGTGTACAAAAAACCCCAGAAAATAACAAGACATGCCTGTCTGATTCCAAGCGCTAACAAAATATGACAGGAATCAATAAAGCAGTCAAGTAAAAATTGTTTCTATATGACAAACACCAGCTTTGAACTGATTGAGATATTTCAAAGGCCAGAGTAGCTCAGGCAGAAAAAAACCTTTCAGCTATTCACTTTGAGCTTCACCAACACGAGACGAAGGTTTTAATAAAGTTAAAGTAATGCACTTGCAGAGGTGAGTGAAATAAAGACAATGAAATAAATGTGTTCTAATGACTTCTGCTGGTGTGACATGCCACTGCTGGGATTTTCTTGGTCTCTTGGTAGTATGTTATTGAATTCCAGTCATCCTTCAGTTAATGGTTAAGAAAATAAATTACTTTCTCTAAGGTCATGAATATCAGAATTCATGGAATATTACAGCTGCTCAGTGGCTGTAAAACATCAAATCAGTTGTATTTAAGGTAATTGTATCAGGTAACTCTGTCATTCTACAGTTGCCAAAGTGAATATATGAAGGACTGTGCAAAAGTATTTATGAACATTTTTTGACGCTTTTTATATAAGCAATATAAGCAATCTTTCTGCCAGCAAAAACACAAGTGACCATTAAAATGAACTCAAATGAACAAGAAAGCAGTAAAAATGTATCAAGATTTCCTTCTTTCTGCAAAGGAGTTGATATTTTGTTGGTTAGAGAAGACAGGTTTGGTGTCAGATTTCTGATCATCGCTTCCAGTCATTGTGTGAATTTATAAAATTCCATAAGCAGCATCGCCTAATTAATCTAACGAAGTAAAACCAGCCAAACCAATTTGATTGTTGCTAAAATGAATATTGGACTTCCATGAGGAAAGAAATCGGGAAAACACTTTGCCACACATAAAACCTCTTTTCATTTGTCTTTATTGTAATAGTAGATTAATGAAACTCGATATTAATAATAGAGTAATGTTTTAACTCTAACTTATCACTACTGTCCAGTAGTAAACAGGTTTTAACTCTAATATTAACAATAATATTTATAAAATATTAACACATTTTATTTATATAGCACATTATCATGCACAAAAATCATTCGATGTGCTTCACAAGAATAGAATAAAGAAATAAAGAGTACATAAAAACATAGAATATGAAGAATACATGGACCATCAGTTAAAGAAGACTGAAAATTGCAACTCAATTAGTGACAGTAGAGGAGAATAATACGTTTTTTCAAGCTGACTATGGTTGGTGCATATCTGATATTAATGTGCAGATCTGAAACTGATATGTAAACGTGCCACATTTTTAAAACTGTTAACTCATTTTGACCCTTTAAACAACAGTACAAGATGAAGCTCAGCTGGTCAGAAACTATACAATGCTACAATATACACAATGATCCTTATGTCCAGACATTGATGTTGGAACAGCTTCTACATGTACGGGCAAATCAAACATTAAAGTACACTCCCTAATCACAGCACTGCTCCCTAAAATATATTTCCTCTTTCAGCAGGACAATGCAAGGGACGGTTTACAAAACTTGACAAAAGGTTCAAGATATTGGTTTGGCCTCCGAAGTCCCTAGGGGATCTGAGGGATATGCTGGATAAAACATTCGAATCCACGGACGTCCCACTTATAGGATTCAGAGGATCGCCTGTCAATATCTTGGTGCAGATACCGCAGCATCTATTGGAGTCTTTTGGAATCCAGGCCTCAATGGTCAGAGCTGTTTTCGTGACATGAGGGGGACCTACACTATTTGGCAGGTTGTTTTAATATTATGGCTGATCTCTGACATTTACACTCATTGTTTGGAATATAGAGCCTCTGTTGCTTTCACAGGAAGCCAGGGAAAATTGGGGAAAAATTGGAAAGAAAATCATGTTATTGTAACGGTTCGGACAGCGGTGTCCTTTTTTCCACTGCGTTTTGGTTTGATTTTCTGTTTCAGTTTCCAGGACTTTTATTGTGATACCTAGTTCTGTTTTGGTTTGGTTGTGTCTGTGTCTTTGTTTCTCTGTGTTCCTGTAATGATTAGTTCTACCTGTATCTTGTCTTCACCTGTTTCGAGTTTGTGTCTCATTAGGGTTTTGTATTTAAGTCAGTTTTCCCCAGTGTTTCCTTATCTGGCCATCGCATCACATCCCCTGTGTTTCTTGTCCCTGTGTTTCATGTGTTGAATCATTCTGACGGCCATTGAGCCTGGTTTCTTTTCTGATTAGTTTGAGTTTCAATAAAACCCCCAAAATGGAGCCCTGGTTGTCTTATCCCTCTTTAGAGGTAGCTCACGGGTGGAGGCTCACGCTTTCACTCGTGACAGTTATTTTCATGTTCAGGGTAATGTGAAGTCTGCACAATGCAAAAAAATTTACCAGATTACTGAAAGAAGCAAATAATGTTCTGAAAAATTCTGAGGGTAAACTCTGACCAAAAAGACACATATATTCACAAATACGTATACTGTAATACTATTAGTTTCTCACTTCTTCATTCTGCAGGCCCTCCAACTAGTCAAAGCCTCTAAATGCAGTGAAATTATTCATGAAGCTGTAACACAGGAAGTGTAACACAGCGCTTGATGGGGTAAGTGAGATAAGAATAAATACTTAGTGCCATCTGCTAAACTTCCACAATCAGTCATTCTTTTTTTTTCCTCTCTCGTTTTATTTTTTACCAATGGAAGCATGCCAGAAACAAGCATGCGCTCGCTGAAAATGTGGAAATTAGATTTTCTTTCCCCTCTGAGAACAGAAACGTGAGCTTTCAGCTCCAGAAGTAATTACCTTGTGTCAATATTCACATTTATTTGTGACTTTCATATCTCTTTTATTATGAAGATAACTCACACAACTTGCCACAAATTATATCCAGTTTTAATGTCTTCAGTGCTGCGGTTTTTGACTTATTAATTTACATCATAACAAAATGCATCCAAACTGGCACAATACTGTGGCTCATTGGACTTAATGGGAAAGCCTGGCCATTTAGGAGGAGCAAATCAAATCTAAGTAAAGTCATTATGTCTGGTGCGTACAGCGGCTCTGAGCAAATGGTGCTGGTAGGCTGTGGAGACAGGTGGAGCTGTGCAGTCATATGTTTCGTAGAGAAGTTGGCTCTTTTCCCACTGAGCATTGGTTCAGGGAGATGTTTTGCATTCTTTGGAATGTATAAGTAGTCATTTGTGTGCTTGTTTGTGTACGAGAGGGTTTTGGTGAGAAACAGAATCCATGCCATGGAGTGTAACTTCATGATGATCATTGACAACAATAACCAGTAGATGCTTGGTTTTAAACCTTTGGACATTACTATGGAACTCTTCTGATTAATGAAACTTGGACAGCCTCTGCCCAGTTTGTTTATGGAACAGCTTCTTAGCATCAAATATGTTTGAAACCAGAAAATCTTCTTTCAACGGATCACATCAACCAAACATTAAAGTAGTGATGTAGCTTGAGAACCCACACAGCTATATGTCTGCATTAATCTCCACATTATGTAGCCTGGAAAGTGCAGTAACATGATAGCTAGCCTAATTAAGTCCTCCATCAACAATATGTTGCACTTTATAAATCCCACTTTTTATTATATTTCTAATAGCTTTGTAGCTGCACATTAAAATACATGTGTTCAGGTTTTACTTGCACTTTAAACCTTTCTGTAATATAATTATTTTTACAGAGTGATGGCAAAAATCCAAGTAACTTAAACATTATTTTGTGGAATTACAGTCTTGTCTTTCACAAATATTACAGCAGAAACAGACCCATGTAAAACAGACACTCATATACATGTTAGTTCATTTGAATAACAAAGACAGTATGCCCTTAAAGGTTCCACGCCAGTGAATATATTTCCCTTTTTGCTCATGGTGAAAAGCTAGCATTTAGCATAACGTTGTGTATGGAAGGTAGTGTGGAAAGCCAAACAGTGCATAACTGACAAAAATCCAATAAATATGCTCATCTTAGTAAAATATGCATCACAAGTTGCAAATATCACAGTGGGTTCAGCAGTCAAAGGTGCCTCTCTGGTATTTGACTGCTTTTACTGTCTCCAGAGCCTGACTTTGAGTGGTGCTTCTTTGGAAGCTACTTGCTATCCACATAGCTAGCTATCCACGTCTTCAACCAAACACACTTCTGTGTAGGGTTCTTTCTCCTTTTTAAACCTCGTCCTCTATCTGTGAGTTTATTCATTTGTATTCATGCTGATGTGAGGCTAGCAATCTTCACTTTTTAAACCTTTGTTTAGAGTGTGGAAGTTGCTGGGCTGATGGACATCTAACATCTCCCTATAGGAATACTCCCGATCTCAGATGACACATTTAGGATCCCTCAGGACCTCTGTCATTGTAGTTTCTGCGAAAGAGCAAACAGTAGCCGTGTGTGTCTAGCATGCAAAGCATCTCCGCTTATGGATTTTTGCCCATCCTAACATGCTGCCAGGACTTCCATAAAGCTGGTCCCTGAGGGGATTCCTGCAGAGCACAATAGGACAGGCACACCTAAGTGCTGAAGAATCGCTATTACAGAGTGGTAAAGCCGCACTTTGCCTTACAATAATGTTTTCTAAAGACACAGTAGTGAAAGCTATTATGGTGACGAAATGCAGCCGCATTTTGCTATTGTCACTGTTAAAAGGCCGTATTTATCAAATGTTATGGAATATAGCTGAGATGTAGGTTTAGCTCCCCACATTTATATGCCTATGTTTCCTCAGATTACGTAAAGTGTGAAAATATAAAACCTAACTGCACATACAGTGATGTAATGTTCTAATTTGCGAATGCAGAAATCTACTCATAGCTTCCATTTACAAGTATGAAGTCGGTGCCATTTTCTAGCAGTAAAATAATCAAAACTTGGGAGTGGAAGAAAAAGTGTGTGGACCCACACTTCTACCATCAAATTTGGGACAACTCCTACACAATTATCTTTATTCGATATGCACATATTATGTGCTCTGGCAGTCTTGTCTATTCCCATACATCGTTTTAATTTAATCATAGCTTCCATTAATCATGCCACAGAGGTTAACTTGTAGCAAAGTTCACCCCACTAGACCAAATGATTTAGTAATTAAGGCAATCACATGCTTGTCTTTTTTAATAAGCCAAGCCGTTAGTGCCCCTGGCGTACCGTCTGCAGGAGACAATTGATCTAGGTGGAGTAGATGTGGGAACAGAGGTCTTGCTGGCTTGAGCCTCATGTTTTATTCCAGGTCGTCTTGTGGAGAGATTGATCAAGCCTTGTTTCTGTTCTCCCTGTCCCTCTGCAGAACTAATGCAGTGCAGTATTGTTACACACACTGGCTTACTGGTGCATTAGCATGTAAAGATGGTCAACTGCCTTTTTCCTTCCCTGTCATTTAGAGAGTTATCCCCATTTCCCACTTTGGCAGCCATGACAGACTTATGTAGAGTGGATTAGCAATGTGGCACATCTTCCACTGGGAGAATGCTAATGCAAACCTCACTCAAGAGATAAAGGTCCTTGGCAGAATGCGTGTAATCTCTTTGGTTAACTGAATTATTGAAGACCAGCAGACGAGAACTTTCCGGCCTTGGTTGTTCAGCTGCTGCTGTGTAATTAAGCCAAATTATCTCAGTTATTTTCAACAGGATTAGGAAAGAAACAGTAATATAATCAGGATGAGTCTTGAATCCATGTGTACAATGTTTCTCACAGCACTATATTAATAATCCAAATAACTTAAGCTGTGACATGAAGTTCTCACTAAATAAATGTCTAAAAAATCCATATCTTTTTGGAGTTAGGATGAACGTTGGATTAGTTTTCTCTCTTGCTTCATCCTTGTAGTATTCTAAGACACATGTATCACTTTTTATCTGGGAGTTTCAAGTGTTTTTGAGATGTAAGCAAATTGAATTTTCATGCAATGGTGGTGATAGGAACCAGGAGTCAAGATGCCTTCAATGTAAATATCCAACATGACCAGTGAACCCACACCTTTATTCCTTATAAAAGTCTACAATGTACTTTTAAGAGTACTATATTTAATATACTGCAACCAAAAGCACATTGTTAAACCATTATAACACAATGTCTCAGCCAAGGTTGTAAGCATTTCATGTAATTAATTTACATGAGGAAGCTTTTAGAAGCATTACGCTCTTTTGACCAATTCTTCTGACTTGTTAAAGTTCTGTAGAATGCAGCATTTCACATCAAAACACACTGAATGCCCATTTCCATCTCCAGCGATTGAGGCATTTTTAAAAAATCAGTGTGATTTTCCTTCAAAATCTTTTGCAGTGCAAGTTCCACTACTCTCAGTTTCCTTGAACTTACTTTTTTTCCTCCCTGTTAAGACAATGAAGCCAAATTTGCATAACGAAGCTGGTGTGCTTTTTAATTTTTCATGGTCCAGCTCTTCTGATCAGAAAGGCCAGCTGAACATCATCTTAAGCTTTTACTGAAGCTTCGCTCTCTGGCTGTACATGCACTGTATCTTTCGTCTTGCCTGTGTCTCCATTTCCAGCCCAGGAAGAGTACCTGTCACTAGCAGGATTAGCATCTACGGCAGGCTCTTTAAGAATGGAGGTCACGAAGGCTGCTCTTTTGGCAAGCAGCCCGGCCGCCCTTCCACACCCCACCGGCAGCTACTTTTCTGGGCCGGATTTGGTCTCTCTTGGCCCATTGCTCCCACATTAATATTGGCCCTCTCCTAATAGCTGTGTACTTCAGACCATGCCCCGGGGGGGCAATGAGGAAAAATATGTTGTTAAATTTATAATGGACAATACGAACCGCACAAAATTGTAAAATAATGAGTTCAAAGCCAACCAATAACACCATAAATTATTTTAATTGTTCGTATTGATTTTCAAATATCAATTTCAGGCTTTTTGCTCTGTGTGCCTTTTGCACTGTACAATAATTTAACGCCACTCATTGAATTTCAGGTTTTGTTGAGCAGGACTACATTTTCATTTACTTTTGTGCAAGCCAAGACCTTCTAAGTCCAGAGCCTAGTGTGGGATGCAGAGGTTTTAATAGTATTGGAGGACTTTTCAGAGCACTCCCTGATAAAGTGAAAGTCATAACTGGATTGTGTGTTTTTGGAGCGGTATATTGATCTGCAGAATGAGTGCAGCTTAAAGCTTCATTGTTTGACAGTGTAAACACGGGGGCCAATAAATCGAGACACAGGCAGGATTAGTTTCATCAGGACCAATTCTGGAGAGAACCCTCTCCTGATACTGTTTCTCTTAGCTGCTGGAACAGGACAGAGAGAGAGAGAGAGAGAGAGAGAGAGAGAAAAATAGAGTGAGAGAGAGAGAGAAAGAAAGGAAGAAAGAAAGAAAGAGAAAGAGTGTGAGAGAGAAAGAGAGAGAGAGAGAGAGTTAGTGAGAAAGAGAGAGAAAGAGAAAGAGAGAGATATGGATAGATATAGAGAGAGTGCGTGAAAAAGAGAGAGAGAGAAAGAAAAGAGAGAAATAGAGAGTGAGAGAGATAGAGAGAGAGAAAAATAGAGTAAGTGAGAAAGAGAGAGAGAGAGAGAGAGACAGAGAAAGAAAGAAAGAAAGAAAGAAAGAAAGAGAAAGAGTGTGTGAGAGAGAGAGAGGAGAGAGCGGGAGAGAGAGAGTCATTGTTTGTTTAAACTAGATGAGAGAGAGAGCTGGAACCTAACAGGATCGGAGGAGTTCAGGGAATGTGGCTGTTCTTCCATTCTCTCTGAAACTTGCCCTCTCTAACAACATCTCTTGCAGCTACACAGCCACACCACTTCTGACATTTGGGTTGGCCTTCTTGCAAATAAATATGAGACAGCCCGAGTTACTCTGAGACTTATCAGCTTTGCTTATCAGAGAGATGAGAGTGAACGAGAGAGGAGAGGCAGCGTAAGCGAGTCAGAGTGAGATCAGAATACATAAATCAGCCTTTCTTTTCATTTGACTCCCTCCCTCCCCAGTTTTTCAGTCGGCTTGTGATTTTATATTCATGAAGGAGGGTTTTAACAACAGCGGTTCGAACCATTACATCATTGATTTGGTACTATCTGTGCTTGCAACAGATCAAACAGAGTGATCAGCCACAACATTAAAACCACGTGTGAAGAGGAGGGATACAGAAGGTAGCAAGAGAACAGCATGAAAAATGAGCAGGACAAGGGCTAAAGCGTGAGGGCAAGAAAAATAAATCAGAGTCTTGTGGGTTGTTCCCAAAATGGCGTGATTATTAACAAACAATAAAGTGCTCTAAGGAAGAATAACCAGTGAATTGATGAAATTTCATGGGCATCACATTGATGTGTGTAGGGAGTCAAGGCTAACCTGTCTGGTTTGATTCCAGAGCTACAGCACATGTCAGAAATGTGTCAGAACACACTGAGTATCACAGTTTGCTGCATAGCTGCAAGCAGAACATCCACGCTGACCCCAGTCCACTGCTGACAACAGCAAAAATGTGAATTCAAACATCAGAACTGGACCATGAATCACTGGAAGAAGGTGGCCTGGTCTGATGTATCTTCTACACATCACCTATATGGATCCAACTTCGACATGTACCACCTATCTAAACCTTGTGGCGGCCCAGGTTCATGGCAATAGTAATTCCTAAAGGCAGTGGCCTCTTTCAGCTGGATAATGCCCCCTGACACACTGCAGAAATCTCCAGCAATGGTATGAGGATTTATCTTGACCTCCAAAGAAAATTCCCCTGCTATCAATCTAATTGAGCATCTGCGGGACTTCCTGGTCAAAGTAACCTGATCCCTGAGGCCCTATCTCACAACTAACGTGACTTAAAGCATCTGTTGCTAATTTCTTTATGCCACATAATCCTAATACTTGGGTAATGTGAGGGGAACCCACAAAATCTTAGGTGAATGGATGAATTAATAGAAGGATGGATGGATAGATGAATGAATAAACATGTTTCTTAGTTGTTATTCTTTCATACACACATTATACAAATGGAAGCCCAGCATTTTGGAATGAAATAAAATCTAATAATCCCAGTTCTGCTCTTATTTCTAGAAATTTGTTCAAACATGACTTCACATTATTAAGGATTTTTTACAAAAAGGTTCAGTTTCTGTGCACTAATTTAATTGCACAACTGTTTGTATTTATTTTTCAAGAAGTGTTTTTTACTTTTTTGATGGTGGAAAGAAAGAAAATTTATTTGAAAGTGCATTTAACTGCAAATTAAGCATTGTTTTGCCCTAAAAACATATTTAAAAAGATAACTATGCATTAAATAATACATAGTAGTTGTTTCATTTGTCAATATCTTTACTTGTTGATTTCCATGACACTCCTTTTTGAAAGTCAATCTGTTAAACCGAGTAAAGGTGTGTCGTGGATAGATTTAAATAAAATATAGGCTGTGAGCAGTGTGGAACCAAGCCTTTTAACTGTTTTTTTGTGGGTTTTTTTTTTTTTTTGTATTTTTAGTCTTACCTCTTCCGTTACACAATAATTAGGTGTATCTGATCCATTTGTCAGAAACATTACCTCAACTGCATCCAGCATTTAAGCATTTGACATTTAACACATCTGTGATATGAATACTAAATTGATTTTGGATTAATGTCATTCTATCAATAATATCTGTCTTGTTAGTAAGAAATGGCACAGATCCCTGGATGTTACTGAGATCAAACTTTTTTTTTTTCTGATAATGATGTGCTTGGGACATTTTGATGTTCAGATAATAGCAAATATTTGCTTATAGTTAAACGTCATATTTGCTGGCTATTTTGATTGATTTTATGGTTTTATATATCTAAATGGCAGACCAGTATATCTGCATCTGGCTACAAGTGGTGATTAGCTACACTGCAAAGTGATTTGTACAACAATGTATATGTTTTTGACTACTTTGATATCCTAACATTGAGTATATACAAATGTTTAAATATGCAATTTAAAAATGCATTTTTTACATTTTATGGAAATGTGATATTAATTACAGTAGTATACTCCTGTCAGTGCACACTCCTCATAAAAAGTCCAGATTTGGGAAATTTGAATTCCAGCATGCTTTGATGGCAACCAGTCGACCAATATGCATCACTGCACACCAATATTTACAATGTTTTTATCTAAAAAAATGTTAGGGCTGACCAATGCTGGTCTACATTGCATTTAGCTGTAGTGTAGTCCAGTAACAATACAATTTATCACTGTACTTACAAAATACAGTAAAATATATAATTACTGTAAAAAGTTACAGTATATGTGCTGTATATAGCAACCTTGCACCCATCACTATGAAACACAATGTACTTAAAATATTCTTAAATCTACCTTAATTTATGCACCAAACACCTTAATTTGAATTAAGTGCCTATTAATTTGTAAACTGTTCCCTTAAATTTACCTTAAAAGTGGATTTAAGGTGTGAGTGTGAAACCCCTTAATCCTAAACAT
>JBBKCR010189923.1:0-13673 GCA_037577295.1 Ladigesia roloffi | reverse complement strand
GACCTCTGCCATCATTTTAAGTGGGAGAACTTGCACAATCGGTGGCTGACTAAATACTTTTTTTCCCCACTGTAATAGAACGCATTTATTTACAATGATTGAACTAGTGAAGATGAATAGGTCTCCCAAATGCATTTCATTGGAATATCCTTGTGCCAGTTACATACAAGTATTGATAACATTGTACAAATGTTGCAATATTTATCTGTATGTCAGATTTTTAAAGAACCATTTGTAGGAAATATGTTGGGAGGCTACTAATCTTTGATCTCCTTTCAGTTTATGTCTCAGGTTAGTTTTGACCTTAAAAACAAATAGTTGCCCTAAGCTTTACTAAAATAAGATTACAAGGCATCACTGCTCGCACCGCCTCAGTTTCTTCATTCTAAATTTATTTAGAAGTGTAAAAAAACAAACAAACATTAATTTTAACGCACTCTGGCAGAGATGTAGAGTGAATGTTAAGATTTTCATAGTCTCACATGCCAGATTCTTTGTCAGAGAGTGTGTGTTTAGCCTTTAAAAGTGGCCCACTGCCTACTATAGCAGAACAAGTGTATCTGACTTTCACACAATATGATCATCCAAAGCTCATTTTTCTGGCAGGATATATAGTGAATATTAAAACAGAGATATTGTATAAATGCAGTGATGTCTTACTTACTAAGTAGTAATTTCTTGAAGCAAATCTCTTGAGTTGCTTTCAGTGACAACTTCATAGAACTTTTTTTAAATGTTCTTATAAATGTATTTATTTGTAATTAGCATTTCAGACAACTGTTAATGAAGACTGACTCAAATTTAGATTAAAAACAAGATTTGTGTCATGTGAGAATGATGCAAACTCGTGCACAGAAATACATGTAGACATTCAGATAGTCAATCAAATGCAGCTGGCACAATCCTAACACTTGTGCTCAATATAACCAGAGAAATGATAAAGGAGGAGGAATCACTAACCAGATGCAAAAAGAATTTGGCAGTTTGGTCATCTTGTAATCTGCTCACTTTTAGTAGACTATACAAAACCTACAAAGCCATAATCACTGGCGGAGGAAATAACATGCTTTTCTTGAATGACGTCTGGTGAAATGACCAAAATGTATTTCTTCTGAATAGCGATGCAACAGATAAAAAACTCATGGTTCAAATCGGATCACGGTTTTAAGTCACCGATCGGATCAATTTTCGGGTCAGCGAAAAAAGAAAAAAGTCAAATCAACTTTAACTCTCCATTTATTTATTTAAGTATTTTTGCCCATTAAAAAACATTCAACTCAAGACTCATCCCACGCAATTGCATAAAAACAAATTAGGTTGCAATATAGGGCACGATAATTATTTACTTTGATGTGGACACAATTAAAAACAACTTAAAATGCAATTTAAGGTATCAATGCTTCTTACTTTGAACATGGAGAATTAAATATCAACATTATATCCACATCATCAAAAAAGAAGAAAGAAAGCAGAGTAGACGGGAGCTTATACTTTCATTTTTTTCCCAAACAGACGAGGATGTCTGCATTTTCTGGGGCGATTCTCACAAAGGGGGCGTGTCTGCAATACAGGGCTTCTGTGATATAATGAGAGGTCCCGGTTCACTGTGGTGGTTTTGTGCACCATTTATCCACCACCCTTTCCCTTTAAAATATTTAAGGGGTAGCCGAGCTCCTCTGCTCCTCTACTTGGACCGCTATCGTTTGACACACTGACGCGCGCACCATACAATGGAACTTTAATTTTGTTTTTCGAATCCTCGGATCAAGTGCGTGCTCAACCGAGGAGAGAGTTCGGTTCAGTTCATGGGTCATCAGCGATCTGTTGCACCACTACTTCTGATTGAATCTGTTTCTGCAGTGAAGCAGTGCCTCAGTGAGGGTTAAGCTAACCAAGCGTGACCCAAGTGAGATTGTATAACTATGAGAAGGTCTGTTCTATTCAAGATAGCTACATACAGTGCTGTTAACACGTGTGTTTAGGGAAAGTTACTCATTAAAACCAAGCTAGAGACTCCAATGGAGCATTTACTGGATAGCATTACATAATGGTGCAGTAATTAATCCATTAATCAGCCTAGAGTACCTCAGTGCCCATTAAACTGCTGTTTCCAGTTACGAGCCCCTCAGCCCTGTTAAATAACTACACACAGACATTCATGCATGTACATTTGTTTTGTGTACAACATAGTTTGCATTATTATTAAAGTGTAACAAATTTAAATAGTTAAAAATCTGTTTTTTAGGCATGATCCTTCCCTGCTGTTTACTGTCTTTTTTTTAATAGGGCAAATGAATATTGTCTTTTCTTTCCGGTCCACTTGCTACATGTTACCATATTTGACAGAGGGTTTGATTGTTCCGCTGAGTTTTTCTGGCTAACAGTTGCTTTCTCTGTGGCGTTATCTGCACATAGACTTCTCTGTGTCACCCACAATGACCACCAGTGTGCTCATACACAACCAGAATGCAGGTTTGAGAGGTTTCGCTATGTGAACTGCAGCACTTACTGTGAATAGTGGAAGTCATTCACTGCTTCAAGTGTCAGTGTGGTGTGTTTTTTGTTTGTGTGTTTGTGTGTGTGTTTAGTAAAATAGGTGCAGATTATTGTTAGTCTCTATGGTGCTGTGCAGCATCTGTGTGTAGTGCTGTGTTCATTCCCTTTCATTAGAGAAATGGGTCAGTTCCCATGGGGGCAATGCACAGTCTCTCTCTTTCTGATTCTCTCTCTCTCTCTCTCTCTGACTCTCTCTCTCTCTCTCTCACTCTCACTCTGTTGCTCCTCTTCTCTGTTATTCTCCTCTGTTTCTCACAGATTCTGTATCTCTCTCTCTCTCATTTAGATTCAGACAAATCATCATCATCATCTCTGTAATTATATCTGCTGATTCTTCCAGGAATATTGCTGACTGCACACTGAAGTATTTGCAGATTTCCTTACATTTAGATCTACTATCTGTGGACACCTATCCATCACACCTGTATGTCCGTATTGAGTATAGCATTCCAAAGCTCTCCTCCCAAACACACACTCACACACTTTTACAACATTAATAGCGTTGGAGTTTGTCTATAAGATCTTTGGACATTTAAAAGAAAATTTGTTAAGTCAGTCACTCATGTTGGACAAGAAATCCTGACTCACAATCAGTGTTCCAGTTCATCCAGAAATTGCTCAGTTGAGTTGAGGACAGGGCTCTGCAGGCCACTGGAGTACCTCCATACCAACAGTATTAAACCATGTCTTCATGGATTTGTTTACAGGGGCACAGTAATAGTAGAACGAGAATAGACCTTCCCTAATCTGTTGCCACACAATTGTGTAGAACTTATTTACTTGTGTTAAAATGGATGGCTGGTGTCCCATGAAAACCAGATGTGGTTTAGAGCTCTGTAAGGAGCGATGCACCAGAGGATACACACCACAGCCTTCAGTACTCAGTGGTCCCGCTCTGTGATTTTGGGTGGTCTACCGTTTTGTGCCTGGAATGGATCTAACAGGGCAGATGATCTGCAAACAGACTTGTAGCAAATGTTGCCCCTGTGGCCACGGCAGGTTAAAAGTCACTGAGCTCTTCAATACTACCCAGCGAGTTAGCGAGTTAGCCTAGCCTGGATGACAGTATTTTTCTTAAACCCTGATGCTGTGCTACAATGTGCACCACAAAACATTTTGTGCCTTTCCGATTCTCTGAACACATTCAACCAAGCCGGCTCAACCTCTTGGCTGTTTCAGTTGTGTTAAGAGTAGTAATTGCTGTGTTAATGTAGAATATCACATCACCACACATTGACGGCATTTAGCAGACGCTTTTATGCAAACAACTTCCATTCCCTAACTACAGGGGACAGTTAAGGGTTATGGGTCTTGCTCAGTGACCCAGTGGTGTTGCTGGAGGTGGGATTTGAACCCATGACCTCTTGGTCCAGAGGCAAGTATCCTACCCATACATGAGAGAATACCTCTAGGAACATTTATACTACAGTTGAAATGAAATAGGTCGATGTCTGTAAATAAGATTTTACCCTCACTAGGGGCTGTTACCACGGTAACGTGATTGTCTCTAGGCACAGGCCTTCTACATGCTGAGTGGAGTCCTTAGCACCATTCTGCATTTATCGACTTCTCTTCTTCCAATGCACATAAATAAATCTCAACCCCCTGACCCCACCCATTTCCTGTCTCTCTTTCTTACTCTCCACCTTTTTTTCTCTCTCTTCCTCTTTCGGTTTCCTTCTGTCCACCGTCATCTCTCTTACTCTCACTCTTTTAATCCATCTTCATTCTTCTGACTGCAAAACAGAACGTGTAATATGTATCAATATAATATTGTGATATTACAAAACAGAGCTATAAACAGTGCAAAAAACTGCCTCATATTATCACTGTCAGAGCAATGCTTAAATTTACTGACACATTTTTGGGAAAATAAAAAAATGACAGCAGCTGTTTACACTGTGCTAAAATATTAGACAAATAATAACACACATTAAATAAAATGAACCTCTATTAGTCCCACAAGTAGGAACTGTGCATTGTCAGTGTGGAAAGAGAAAAAAGGGATGAGTGGCAAAAACAAAAAAGCTATACATGAATGGAGGAATTATAATGCTGTAAATGTACTTAGAAATACACATTTTTCTGGTTACTACCTCCAAATTATATGAATGTATTGCTAAGGAGTAAGTACACCTGCCAGCAGACGTGGCTGTGCACTGTATTATTCAGTAGCTGCTAACAATTCCCAAACAAATCAAGACCTTGCAAATAGCCTGTTTGTTGAGTACAGAAAACAAATGATTGAAATACATGCTTCCTATCAAGGTTTGTTTTTATCCTTTGTATTTCCCTTATCATTGCAAATCAATGCTGAGGAATATCAAAAAGCTGCTTTCAGGAGAGATTTATGGTTGTTGTACATCCAATGTCACATTTAGACATTATATTAATCATAAACACGATCACACACATGGTCATCATGACATTTCATGCTAGCAGATTGCATCCCTCCAGCCTTGGTGACTCACTGAGGATTCAGTCGTTGAAATTCTGGGCCTGAGCTGTCCTTTTGTGTGTGTGTGTATGCATGCGTGTGTGTGTGTGTGAGAGAGAGAGAGAGACAGAGAGAGACACAGGGACAGAGAGGCAGAATTTACACTCCACTCCACTTTCAGCCCCTTTCAGTGAGCCTCCCTGTAAAGCATCTGTGAGCGTCAATGTATTTAGCCACAGTCCTACACCTTCATTTATTTCACTTGTTGGTCACTGAGACAAGTAGGGAACTACAGTCTCTAAGCTCTCCTGTTGAATTTGCAAGTAAAAAATAGACATATTACTTATTATTTTTGTTTTAGAAAAAAAAACATCTTTTTTGGCATCAAATAAAAAAGGACATTTGGAATTATTTACACATTTAGCACCACAGGAATTGGGAAAAGTGTTTGTAAAATGTTAGTAGAAAACATTGATGACTTTCACCTCAGAGATCTTGGTTTTGTACACCCCTTGGTTTTTAGTACTCTTATTAGTGCTCTGATTTCCAAGCTGACACAGAGCTTTGATCTCTCCTTCACATACACACCATTTGCTTTTTTCCTGCTTAGTTTCAGCTAGAAGGTGGTGTTGAGTTTTTTTAGACGAATGGGCTGTTTATCAGTGTCTGTGTGACTTTGACTCGCACTGGCCAAAAAAAACAGTAACTTCATAACCAGTAGTGTGTACAATTGTTTTTTTCTTCTTTATCTACTTCGTGCGAGTGTTTAACAGAGCAGTAAGGTTCACATCTGATTCTTCATTCGGTGCAAACGTTCCTCAAAAACTAAGCACTGAATTTGAAATAATAAATAACAGTCTGTGGCATTTTAACTATGTAGCAACTGCAGCAGTGAACTGAAAGAGGAGTTATCTGCTGGGTGTTTAAATGGAGTAAAACCTGGAATTCAAACAATTTGGAGAGCAGAATTGAGTGGAATGCAAGCCTAATTGTTATTCAGTAATTATAGAGGGGAATTATGGCATTTTATAATTACATTTTAATAGCATAGAAAAATAAGCATGTACCGCTAATTAATTATGTTCTGGCATCAAAACAAACAGAAAAAGGTCACGTATAAGAACAGGTGGATTGGAGTGGATGTGTGTGTGTGTGTGTGTGAGAGAGAGTACATTTTCAATTCACCTCTCAGCAGTAAGTACTGATCATAATATTGGCTGTCATGTCTAACCTATCAGTAACAGCAAAGAAGACCTTCCAATAGCTCACACACTGCAGCACCACATTTGGGAGGCCTATGTTCTAGAGTAATGCCCTTTTTTAACTCCCTTTTAGTCAATTCTATTATTTTTTTTCTGTTGGTGATAGTCTCTGGTACCATAGAAGTCCAAAAAGAATAGCAAGTAAAATGATATGAAAGACAAATTCTTATTTTCTTGATTTTCTTTTTGAAAGAGGATAGCTTTACTTGATTTAATTTGAACCCAATTATACCAGCTGTCTCTACTCCTCAGTAAACCATCTATAATGAGAGTAATTAGTTTCTTCTCCATGCTCTCTGACTGGATGGAGGAGTGGACTGTGAAGGGAGGAGGCAGGACATTTGGCCAGCAGGAGTTTTTGACCACAGAACATTCTGTACCAGACGATGGCCAGTGCATGATACTCTCTACACTGGGAGCCATATGCCACATGTCCTTACACACAGTTCTGCTCTCGTCACATTGCATGCGTGTGTTGTAGCATGAGTGCAAATCTGTCTGCCTCCCACAAAGAGATTTTAACCTCAAGAACAGTAGATTTTATTCGTTGCACGTGTGTGTATGTTCTCTTGGTTTGGGATAAGGTTCCAATGGTGACTAAAACTGACTCCTACTGCATGAGTATTAACAATAATTATTCAAATAAAAACATACAGGAACACCGGCAAGAACCATCGTTATTGCTTTTTTGTCTTTCTTTAGCCAAGTTCAATTATTGTCCCTTAGACCACAGAAGTTGCAGTTCTCAATGCAACAGCATGACTGAGCCAACTTTGGACCCAGCAGAAATTGATCTTTTTTTGAGCTGTAATTGCCTCCCTGGGCACTCTTGGTACCACGTGAAGAGGTCAGGAGTCGACTGTTGGAAGGACTCAGGCCTTAAAGTCCATGCTCACCATTCAGTGCTCCTTCTTCCCATGCCCCCTTGCCTCTCTTCACTAGACATCTAGCCACACCTGAACATTGTAACAGTAAAGCAGAGCTATTCTAATGTAAGCTTTTTTTATTATTTGGCCCACTACAGGCCTACTTCCCCATTATACTTTTCAAAATGACATTCCTCGTGTCAGTACATAAAAGATGAGTGTTTGTGCATTTATCTGGGGTTGCCAACCCCCTCTGTATGAAGACATCTTGGCCTTTATGAAAGAAATGGCTGGCCATTGGAAGGGAAAGAGGCAGCAAGCATGCTAATCAACCTCAGACAAGGGATAAGAAGGGTCTCTTACTCTGCCATAGGCTATAGCTTGTCCTTTGATTCATCGGATAATCCCTCAAGAAACTGACCACTCGCAGTCCAGTGCAGGATCTGGAAGCCTTTATCTCGCTCGATAGCCAAACTGACATTTCAGGACAAGTAATTGTATCTGTGTCTGTATCTCCACAACCCCATTATTGACCTCAGGGCAGGAGTAATACTTTGGTAGGGTGATTACTACAAATCCTAGTGCCTCAGTGCTGTTGTACCAGCAAGCTATAGTGTCTAATAAATTAGACCTTTGGAGTGCTTACAACTCACCATTTGTAAGTAGGATGAATGGAAGACTGCTTTCATCACCCCTAATGGTCACTACAAACACCGGATCAGCCCTTCAGGTTAGTCAGTGCTCCTGCAGTATTCCAGGTATTTATTAATGATGTTCTGAGAGACTCTAATAATATTCTCATCTTCTCTTACCTCAAACAAAACTACTGATATAGGCAGTCGAGAATTCCTGGCTGTTAGATTGGCCCTTGATTGGTGACGATGGGAAAATCCTCCACGTGCTGTAGCTGACCCTGGATTCTGCAAGTTCTGAAATTGATGGTGAACTCATAAGAGGTGGTTCTGTTGGCCCGAAATGAAAACTAAAAATGGAATTTGTCAATGCCTGCAGTGTTTGTGCTCAAATCAAAGAGCCCCACTCTGCACCAATGGGGCACCTGCAGTCTTTTGGCTTTCCCTTTCCCCAATTTGTTGTTTTTTATTTTGCTGAGAATCTCTCTGAGTGAGATCTCTGCTGCAGACACTTAAGATTCTTTAGACATTTTAGAGTGGAGATAATCTGTTTCACCATGTTGAACTTTTAATTGACCAATCAGTCTCAGCCAGACGTTCTTTCCTTCACTCTTCCATCTGTCTTAACCCTGCTCTGGCCCTCATTCTCTCTTACAGCCCCTCTGTCTGACATCTCCACTGTCTCTTCCACTTCTAATAAGAAGTTTGAGTGTGAGCGTGACATGCTGAATGGCTTTTCATCCCTTTTCCACTTTCAGCTGTGAGTAGAGGCCGTCTGTCGCGTTCTGGCCCCAGGCCAGTGCCGCTGCCCTTTCTTACGTAACACCCGTCTCAGGAGCTGTGGAGGCAGGGTGGCTATTACGCTCTCCCCGGGTGGCTGCTGCCAAAGCTGCACTTTCATCCTACAGAAGGTTTTAGGGCTGTTTGGGGGTACAGGTAAAGCTGGTGGTTACAGCACTTCAGTTTGATCAGTTTTCTGTTGGTAAACTTAAACATTTTGAAATACTTGATGTAACAAGCTGGGTATCATTCTGGAACTTCCACCCTGGCTGTGTCTGAAAAGGGACCAGTATAGAACCACTGCGGACTGGTTTCTTTTGGTAAGCATTCTCCTCAGACCATTTTCAATGACATGGTAGTGTGTCTTTGGGTTTGGCATGGCTGTGTAAAGCATGTGTCGCTTTCCATTGATGGAGAGATGGGATAAAGGGGGGTGATAAATTGTGCAGCATCAGATGAGCTGCAGCCAGTGTCTGTAAAACCACACAATTCACACACTTTCAGACATACGCTTTTACTCAGGAATAATGGAAAGTGCAAGACAGAGTTGATACTGCAATCTTTCTACACAAGGCATAGGACAACACCCAGGAAATGAGTGAGAGGGCTGATGTGGGAGCAGAAGCGAATACATTCACAGGAAAAAGAGCAGTGTCTGTATAATTGCTTGCACATCGGGTGCTTTTGTGGGTGTTTTTTGCTTTTTACAGTTATATATATATATGTGTGATTTATTAAATTAAATCAGGAGCTGATGGATTTTTGCAAATCCAATCAACAACTGGAGAGAACTAGAACCAAACCTGTGTTCTTCCCAATAATTAATAATAAGTACAAAACAAATCTTGATACTTTTTACTGCTTTTTTTGGATAGAATTGATTCTAATGTTGCTATCAGAAAGACACACCACATGATGAGAAAAATGGCTTTAAACATTTTACATTGATTCCTAAAACTTTTGGACAGTACTGAATGTATAAAATATTTTATAGATCATTTTGTCTTGCTGGTCATGCTTTGTTGATTTTCACAATAGAGACCTTTACACCTTCTCTCTAGATTTACAAAATTAAACAATCCCTTTGATGTGTCCTCACAAAAAAATGAAAAAATATATACTAGCAAAAATGCCACAGAAATGTTTCTTCTCCAGACTGGCCCTGTGGTGCAGTGGGTGGCACCAAGCTCCTGGATTCTGTGTTGAGTGTACATGTTCACCCTGTGTCTGTATGGGTTTCCACTGAGTGCTTTGGTTTCCTCCAAGAGTACAAAGACATGCATGACAGGTGAAATGGGGTGAAGTTGCTTCTAGGTGTGACGGTGTGTCTGTGTATCTGCATAGCAGAAGGACTGGCAACCTGCTCAGTGTTTGACTGCACAGAAATGGATGGATACATTTGATAATGTCTTACCTCGGTAATCCTTTGCCATTTAGAGTTACTAGACATAATTCTTTTTTTTTGTTATTATTTTGATATGTTCTTGAATGTGCACTTAATAACAGTAATTTAAGTCGTTCTTCAACGGCATAGCTACAAAAAAAACGAAAAGCAGGTTTCTCCATTTTCAAGTGGGCAAGCGTATTGTATTTGCTTTGTACTGATAGGACTGATTCATTGCAGCTATTAAATGAAGAAGACCACAACGTTGATGCAGTCAGTCTTCAGCTTTTGTATATTTACATTATTTGCTGACCTGTGGCGAGGCTCTGAAGCTGTGAGAGCTGTGCCTGGTTTAGGAAGCCGGCAGCGGGGCCACATGGACCACATTCATGGATGTCTGCTGGCTGAGCCTTATTAAAAAAGCGTTGCCATGGGGAAAATTGCCCGGAAAAGGGCGGCTCTCGTCTCTTGGACTCTCTCTGGTCCTGATAGATCCCTTTCCCCTGAACGCGCTGGCACATTTCTAATGTACTCTTACATCATCCTTCACACTCCTCCATAACCAATGGCTTTTAGCTGCTCAGCTGTCGGCTTCTGAGAGAGCCAATTAGACGGTGAGTTGGGTTTTTTCTCCAGGAGGGGGTTTGATGAGGGTCACCACAGGCTCTCAGCTCACTGCACTCTGACCCTCTGCAACAGGATCAGGGCTTTTAAAACCAAAGCTTTGGCTCTTTCGTTCTCCATCTCCAGCTTTCTCTGATTCCCTGATGCAGGAGCCATAGGTTCCCATCAGTGCACATTCTGCAAGCACTGTAGCACATTAGAAATGCCATGATTGCTCAATTCAACTTGATACTGCAGCATCAAGATCTTTCATTCAGAGGCATGCTGTGGGATTTTTCAGCAGTTTACATGATAACGACCTGCATTGTATATGCTCTTACAGTACAAACCAGAGTCAAACGCACCTCCACACCTGTAGGTATTTTTGCCACATATGAATTGATTCTTAATCCAGAACTGTCACTATTGGTTCTATTCATTATTGAGTAATTATTTCTAGTGGCTTCTTGACACTTCACATTGGTTTCCACCAAAGCATAAAACATAACATAAAATTCAAATCTTTGGAGGAATCAGGGGGAAATTACAATTTAGATCATTTCCTTTTTAAGCCAAAAAAATTTCAACAATAAAACACTGAGATTGCACTAAGAACTATAGTTCCTGGAAATAAAAAACAGAACATGAATGAAACTAAGTACAATAAAATTGATAAAACAATCAATAACGCCAGTTCCTAGCGAGAAATGTGACATCCTACTGGGCTGTAAAATATGAAGCTAAAGTAGTTAAAGGCAACACACTCTGCCTGTGAGCTCTGTTGACCAGCCATCATTTCACTAGCCTGCTCATTTCTGAAGCAGGAAATATGAAGACATATCCAGCATTAATACAAAGAGAAAGACCAAAATGAAGAAATGTATTCATCCGTAGATTTTCATTTCGAAATTGACTTTCTGAAACAAGAATTATGAAAAGAAATAAACAGCCTTTACACAATAGGAAGGAATGCAATAATTACTTTATCCCTAGATTTTTCCCTCTGAAAGACACTGTGGTGGTGCTGGCCTTACTAGTTTACCTTTAAGCTGAGATTAAAAACACAGCAGCAGGCTACTTTTACTGATTCACAGACTGTGAACTGCTTCTATTATCAGATACAATTTGGTCTCAAACACTGAAGTAAAAATAATTAAACTGCGAACTAATCGCTAAGTCAGTTCTCACTGAACACTTACTGAAGTAATTTCAATTTAGTCTAAAAGAAGGTCCTTGTTTCTGGTAACATATTTACAAAAATGTGAAAGGTTATGTATGTTAAAATATATAACTTTTAATGTTAGGTGAAACCATTTTTATTGTTTAACATTTGTGCATTATTAAATACTTATATTAAATAATAAAAATACTAAGGAAAATAAAAATAACCTAAAATGTACAATGCATCTTTATCCAATTTTCTAAATGTGTAGCTGAAACTGAGAAAAAATACTAGAATTGTGAGGTCATTCAATTAATGTGTGTTTGTCTATTAGAACTAGTATTAATGACAGCTGTATGTATAGTTGTACTAATTTTGTAATACATTTTTCTAAAATTAGCAGCAACAGCTAGTTTCAAAATTGATTTCAT
Source organism: Ladigesia roloffi (assembly GCA_037577295.1). Lineage (NCBI taxonomy): Eukaryota > Metazoa > Chordata > Actinopteri > Characiformes > Alestidae > Ladigesia > Ladigesia roloffi. Next base: position 1,560 of record JBBKCR010189923.1, on the reverse strand, counting down.
TTCAATGATGTGATTCGTAGGAAAGAAACTGTTGTTCACTCTTTGTTTGCTTTTCGAATCTTTCCTTAAGCTACCGATAAAGTAAATGATTATAACATGTACAGAACTTTGCTTTTTTTAAACATCTGTATGTATTAGCTTATCCCAACCTGCCTACACTTTTTCTCTCCTCTCCATGCATTTATAAATGCACTCACTGGCCAATTTATAAAAGACCCATAGCTTGTAGCTCAACAGTTAGGGACTTCAATCCATCTGTTCATTAACTGTGGGGCTGTTGGTTTGGTAGTTTTAGTTGATGGAACTACTGACAGCTGCACACCAGCACCACACACACATTGTTCCATTATCACAGTGCCATCGCTGTGCAGAGAATGGTCCACCACACAAATCACATCGATAATCAGAAACTAAACAGTTGTTAGATGGCTTCGGATAAACTGAGCAGATGGGCATCGGTCTTTAACTGCACGCTCAAATAGTGGATCTACAAAGTGAAGTGCTCAAATCACAGAAGTATGCAAGGTAAACATTTCTAATAAAGTGGACAGTGAGGATCGCTTACAGACAATTATACATGATATGAGCAGCGAGTGTTATGTCACAGCCCTTCAGAGAGCTATTGTGTGTCTGGAACTGACCCCACCATGTTAAGAGTTGCTTCATTTTCTCTCCGTCATTCACCATTTAACACTGAAAAGAACGGAATATCTGTTGTGTAATCCGATCTTCTTAGTTAATAATACGATTTCTAATTGCTGTTGTCATGTTTGATCTAACAAATCCAACAAAGCCAAATGTATTATGGATGTTGTAGATTTTATTTGTCATAAATACATAGAAAAATACATTCAGTGTCCTGTGATTGCTTCTCTAATTAAACAGATCGATAAGGGTTTCTATGGAGACTCTAGTTGCTCTCTGAGTGAGTGGGTGCTGGTGCTTTGTTATCATGGTGCATCCAACAATAAGGGCGGCATGTGACTTTTTTTGTGATGATTGAAAACAGGAGAGTACACAGAAAGCCAAAGTTTTACATGCTTAACACTCTTACTCTTACCAATGAGTTAAAGCAGACAAACGCAAACAGAGTGGATCACCGGTGAGACAGTATGTAGAAGAGGATTAATTCAGAGTTATAGCTGCAGCCCTTTAGTGAGTGGCCTCTTTAAACACGCACTGTCACACAGCTGAGCCCTCTCCACCCGCAGGCAGCTTTAACAGCCTCTCTAATTGAAATAATTGGGGGAAGAGTCGCACTCTGCCTTATGAGACTTAGACCCTCTCTGTTGTGTGATTAATAACGAATCCTCTCAGCAGCGGTTAATTTATGGTGAGCTTTTTATACATTTGCACTTTTTGAGGTTTTGTGCAAGCCTGTTCCCAGTCCATCTGTTTTCTTATATATAGATTTATCCATATATGTTCTACAGTTGAAGTCCTCCTGCACTCTGCAGCCTAATGTATATCTGCTGCATTACATTTACATTTACATTTACGGCATTTGGCTGACGCCCTTATCCAGAGCGACGTACAACAGTGCTCAAGTAATCCACAACA
>JBBKCR010189916.1:0-13674 GCA_037577295.1 Ladigesia roloffi | reverse complement strand
TGACCTCTGCCATCATTTTAAGTGGGAGAACTTGCACAATCGGTGGCTGACTAAATACTTTTTTTCCCCACTGTACTGCAACCTACAAGGAAAAGTCATTTATCGCCATCTTCATCTTCCTTATCTTCGTCGTGGGCGACCTCGGACTCACTCGGCCCCGCCCCCTGGGAATATGAGCCGCCTGGGATTGGTCCGGGAGTTTAAGCTGCCTAAACACTTTTCACAGATGCGGTGAGTTGCGCATAAAACACATCGACCCGAAACGAGCCTATAAAATGTGTCGCCTCCCCAATGGTCCGTCCGTAAATCCATGTCTGGTTACGAGGTGAAATGTTTTTTGGCGCCGTAAAAAAAAAAAAAACATGCATTAGCCGCACCGTATTATTACGTTTAGAAGATTCTTTATTTGTCACATGCATAGTCATACAAGTTCAACACACATTGTAATTCTTTCTCTGCATTTAACCCATTCACCATATGAAGCGGTGGGCTGCCGCTAGCAAGGCGCTCAGGGAGCAGTGTGTGACGGCGGGACATCGCTCAAGGGCATCTCAGTGGTGACACTAGCACTTCGGATTGAAACGCCCTAAACACTAGGCCATCCAGCTGGCCCTGGGGAGGAAATTGGCACCAAGATTCCCTCTGAAAGGGTAAAGCCAGCTGAGACAGTGTGATGCCCTGAGCCATGTTCTGCTGGAAATCCCGTTGTTCCTACTCAGATATTAAAGACAGCAGCATTCCCTTGTGGCAGTCGCCTCCTCCTGCAGGATAACGGTTCAGGGATGGTTTGACCAAGAGTTCAAGGTGTTGATTTGGCCTCTAATTTCCCCAGATCTCAGTCCGATCATACCAGCTGGGGTATGTGCTAGGCTGAAATCTTGGTGCCAGATAACAGCTACAATTACAAAGGTCTTGTGGAGTCCATGCCATGATGGATCAGAGCTGTTTTGGTTGCAAGAAGGATGCCTACACATCTTAAGCCAGGTGGTTTTAATGTTATGGCTGAGTATACCAAGGGTATATATTTTCCCACAAATAACACTGAAGAAATATCTTTAAAAACAAATTACATTTGATTATGGAAATATGTCAAGACCCAGATTGCCCCATAGAGAGTTACCCTAGAGCAATACAATAAAGTGGCTAGGAAAGAACCAATGTGTACCTCATATCCCATCATGATTTGAAGTGAAGAGAAACTTACCATCTCCAAGTGGAGAGGGGAAAATGGGCATCTCATATCCTGTTGGAGTTTGAGGAGAGCTTTGGGAACTGGTGTCTCTGGAGCTACAGTTGGAGGCAGAGTTTACCGGTGCTAATGATATGAAGTAGATGTCCGACTAGAGTCAGAGAGGAAATGAGAGAAACAGACAGTGGGAGAGAGAAGAGATTTCTTCAGTAAAAGAGCATTTGTGAAGCATGGCATTTGCTGCTGATAGTTATTTCTGCACAGCACACCTTCTCTTTTACCTACGATGATCCAATCTAATATCAACAGTTAAATGTTGTGAATTTCAGCCCTGATTAACCACAGTGGCTCTGGTTGTAAACAAGTTATGAAACATTGTACTGACCCTGGAGGCAACCAACTGGAGCTCGGGAACCACAGCGGTGTACACCAGGTTTCCGTTTACGACCAGTCGGATCTCTATGGAGTCCGTAGTGAAGGCCAGGATGTAGGGGAATGCACACACTGTAACGCAGCACGAGACATCACAGTTTGCCATCCGGAAGGCTTACCACAGTATGTATGAGTCAGTAGGAACATTATAGGTAAAATGTTGTAGTACTGACTAGAAAACGAAGACAGACAACTACAGTGTCTTCAGTTTCACTATTTTCAATATAGAACTGGTCAATACTAGAATATTCTTTATTATTGTGACACATTTTATAACAACATCTGTTGGTATGCTTTTTGGAGCATACTGTGCATATAAGTTTGTGATATAATTTTTCAAATGCGGCACAGCAGATTGTATTTTTTTTTCACCTTATTGCATCATAATAATATATCTTGTCTCGTGAGCATTTAGTGATTTGATGTATCACAATGTACTTTTGCCATATCACCCATCTCCACTTTTATACAGCCTTCAACCGTTGTTTGATGATATAAAAAAAAAAAGTCACACACACAAGCAGCATTTACCAGAGCGACTTCCATTCCCTACCTACAGGGGGCAGTTTCTCTGGAGCAACTTGGAGTTAAGGGTCTTGCTCAGGGACCCATTGGTGGTGCTGGGGGTAGGATTCGAACCCAGGACCTCATGGTCCAGAGGCAAGTGTCCTAACCACTGAGCTAACCCCACCTGCAATCTCCCAGTGGCAATGACGGGTGTGTGTGAATGAAATGATGGCAGGGTCTGTCTTGCAAAACTCCTCACTCACTCACTCCCTTTCTGTAACCTAACCTAACTTCCTCACTAGACTCGCAGGTTCTCAGTTTATCTTGGGGTCAACGGGCACAAGGCAGGGATTCACCCTCGGCGGGTGCCAGCCTAAAACTGGCCGCACACAAACCCCGTTTTCCTAATGTGCATGTCCTTGGGACTGTTGGAGAAATCAGATCTTGCAAAATTATCTCCCAGAATGTTATACAAAACCTGGCAGATTAACTAGAACTAGAAAAAAATAAATAAGAATAGAAAAATAGAAGTCAATATCAATAACTCAGAATGCAGGGTGCATTTAAATATAGTCATTGTTGCTTTAAAAACGGATTTTTTGAATCACAATTAAGTCTGCCCTATTCTAAAATTGTATTTGAGAGAAGATTAGATAAATAAAATGACATTTGAGATTAGCTTACGAGGTTTGGAATGCTGAGGAGAAGTTTGGGTGGACACATGTTTAAACATGCAGTACCAGTCTAAAGTTTGGACACACCTTTTCATTCAACGATTCCCTTTGTTTTTATTTTTGGCTACATGGTAGATCAATATAGACATAAGAAGTAAACATCACCTACTGCTCTAATGACATCTTGGCATTTTTTCATCGCTGATTCATGAGGAATCGACCGGGAATGATATTTAATTAACAGGCGTTAGTGCCCTATTCCTCTACAGCTCTACTCTTCATTATGGCACTACTTAACTAAGTAAAAAAAGTCCATCATTACCTTACTACAAAATATATTCTGCTTTGTTTAATTGTTTTAACTGCACAATGCCAAATCATCATTTTGTATGTTTTCAAAATGAATCTTCAATGTAGAACATAATAAAAACACATAAAAAAAGAATGAGAAGGTGTGTACAAAGTTTTGACTGGTTGTGTATATTGACCTGATTCCAGGTTTCATCCAACATCCATTTTTTATCTCCAGGTACATTTTCAGCATGTGGTAGATGCTCTTATCCAGAGTGTCTTACATAAGTTCAGTGTAGTCCAGAAGAATACACATCCCTCGCTAGGCTACAGAAAAAACAAAATCAAAACCTAGACTTAAAAAGAGCTGCTTGTTGACTAAGATTCTACAATTCTTTGAAGTAATTTATGAGGATATTCTGTAAGTTTGTTTATGACGTGCACATGTAGTGCAGATGTTATGCTACATGCTTATTGAAGAGGTCTTTCAACACTGAAAGCCACACCCTGTACACACCAGGGTAGACTGTCTGCCTGCTAACAGCATATTAGCATGTTCCTTATTGACTTGTTTGACATGTTCCAAACCATCTGTGGAGATTTTATGCCATGGAACCAGAGGACCTAGGGGCCCACCACATAGCGACAGCGTTTGTGCGGTAACTGGAGGGCTGGACTGGTGTGGTGTGTCTTTGTTTACGCACCGATGCTGTTGGGCATTTGATTCCAGCTGAAGTGGAAGTCTGAGGAATTGGGCTGAATCATGGGAGTGGCTCCACTGAACGGACACACCTTCTTATAGGCGCAGAGATCTACAAGCAAACAAACAGACACAGAAGTGTCAGACGGGCATCAAATCCTCCGAACAGTGAACACGCATTTTAACAGACACTGACTGTTGTAGCAGAGCAGTAAGCCAGCCTCCCCATCCTCGTACACATCTATGGCTGCTACGAAGTTTACCTGCAAACACACAAGCCACAAAAATGAAGCCATCAGCGGGTCCCCATCAACACATTTCAACTGAGTTTGCTCTGGTGTGTGTCTCTAACCCGGTTGGAGTCGACGTGGTGCAGTCTGTAGGCATCCCCAGTGCTCTCATTGATCAGGTCAAACTGGTGTTTATAGGCCACGCAGATCATGTGATCATTCTCGCCCGTCGGCCCGTCCACCAGCGCCATGACGACCGGAGAATCACACAGACAGATCTCCTGCGTGACACAAATGCAGATAAGGAACAAAATGGGTTTCGATTGACAGACACAATTTCCTGTATCACTAACAAGCAGCACACGGAACGGATATGTAAATGAATGGACAGCAAATGAGTTGAGTAATTAAGCTATATTCATTAATCTCACCACATTTTCTCATTCTTACAGAGATGCATTTGCATTTGCCCAAAGAGCATATGAACTAGGATGCACTGATGACCTTCAGATCAACTCTAGTAGGTGTTTCAATCATATGCACAATACACAGGGAAATGATATGGCTCCAAGACCGCGGTGCAGCATAAAGAACACAAACAGAGAGCGTACAGGACAGGACAAAAGAGAGAGTGCAAAAACACACAAGAGCAACAGTAAATGATATACAGGACAAGACAACATGCAGTGCAGACAACAGGAGCAGAAAAGTACTAATGTGAGCCAATGTAGTTTTATTTTTTACTGAGGCAGACAGGATGTGCAAAGATAGCGATTAGCAGCAATATGATGTAAAATGTAAAAATGTACAGTATATCAGTATATAAATAATGACATGGTATCTACAATGACAATTAGGGAACTAGTTTACTTTCTTCATAACAGAACAGGTTATAGCAGATTGGGAGAAAAGAAGCAGATCAGTTCAGTGTGCGTGTGTGTGTGTGTGTGTGTGTGTGTGTGTGTGTATGTGTTGTCTAATTAAATGTTCAGTTCTGTTCAAAGAGTCTAATGGCCTGGGGGTAGAAACGCTGGTTATCAAAGCAGTGAAGGGACAGATGCTGCAGACACACGGGGCAAATGAGGGTTTGAGAGGGGTGTGTCTGGTCACACACACTGCGAGTGGCTGCACAACACTGTGACTGTAGTACTAGGGCTGCATGATCTGAGCATCTACAACACAAATACACCAGGAGGAACAGTTTAAATTAGTAATGCACTTCCCCAGACAAAAGTGCTCCACTGCCTGGAGACAGCCCAACAAACAGGGGTGTACCCAAACATTTGACTTTATTGAGCTCTACTGAGGTGAATGTACAGCCCTCCCTCTCTCACTCTCTCTCTCTCTCGCTCTCATTCTCTCTTTTTCTTTCTCTCTCTCTCAGTCTCTTTCATTCTCTCTCCCTCTCTTTCCCTCCTTCTTATTCTCTATCTCTCCCTCTCTCATCCTCTTTCTCTCTCCATCTCTTTCCCTTTTATTCTATCCCTCTCTCTCTCCATCTCTCATTCTCTTTCTCCCCCCTCTATGCTTCTCAGTCATTCTCTCTCTCCCTCTCTTTCTCTTTCTCTAAGTCTCTCACTCTCTCTCCCCATTCATTTTCAATGACCAATTAATTTACCAATTTTATTACACTGTCAATTCAATGATTTGTATCCACTAATACAAAAAACTTCATAAAACCAAATCAGTGTGTTAAGCAATAATGGGTCATTTTTGCATTGCATTATTTTACACACATCTTACATCAGTACGGAATGTTTACGCTGTTTGGTTAAAGGAGAGATGCATTAAATTTTCAGTTGAATTAAACAGAAAATGAAACGCTTCTGATATGGTCACCAAATCATTTAACATCATTGTGTTAAAGCCCTGAACAGCTACCTAAATACAAACAAACAAATAACAAACCAGCATGTCAGTCTTCTCTTTGATGATGGTTAGATGCTTACATTTAATATAAAAAAAACTATTTGGAAAGAGTGTTAGGGTTTATATTTAATATATATTGATTGATATTTAGTTGAACGCTGAACAAGCTGAACATCTACAGTGGATCGTTCAAATAAAATACCCACACCAGAACATAATATCCATAATGGGATTACACCCCTCTCCTCCTACCCGGATGTACTGGAACTCCTCCACTGGTGAATCACTGGTGCCAGCACTCGCACATACGGAGCCGATGCTTTCAAAGCGTGGCTGTTTCCTGGTGATGAGGAGAAGTTTGTTCCTTATGGCTGCAACAATGCGAAGCTCCACTCCGTGGTGTGTGTTAATGGAGTAGAGGTGGCATCCTGAAGGGATAGAGGAACAGCTTTTTAACACAGGACCAACTACTTCTATTTATAATAATAATAATAATAATAATAACAATAACAATAAGAATAATAAGAATAATACAAAACTTACGAATACTATACTACTACTACTACTAATAATATTACAATACTACTACTACTACTAATAATAATAATAATAATGACAATGATACTTTACTAAAACCTTTGTATGATGCTGTACTGAATGCAAAAGTAATAATAAGAAGAATCAGAAGAAGATGAGGCAGAAAATGAAGAATATTATTATTATTGTTGTTGTTATCATTAATTATTATTATTAATAATATACATTATAATAATAATAATTATACAAATAATAACAATAGTAACATAATTGATATAACCCTTTGTATGGCATTGTACTGAGCAACATTACTACTACAACTACTGCTGCTATTACTAATACTAGTACAACAACAAATAATAACAACAACAACAACAACAACAACAATAATAATAATAATAATAATGCATGAAATGACAGCCATTGTGAACTCTGATTCTTAACACCACTACAGTATGACACAATGTCTCTCCTACCCCGAGTTTTCTCCAGTTTGTTCTCCCTGCTGTCATATTTTGTGCGGACGAGCTGCCGCTCCTCTATCCCTCGCTTGAGCATGCTCAGTCTGTACACGTAGAGACGGGCGTCCTTGCCTTGAAAAAAATATGAAAAAAAAAATTTACCTCAAAGTTTATGCTTAATTGCTAAGATACCCTGATTTCCTGTTTGGTGTACATCACAGCAGGGCGAGAAATCAAGTTCCAGCAGCTCCTCACTTACACAGAGTGGAATGGAACTTCGTTCCCAGGTGCAGCAGGCCTTTTGTTTATGGGTTAATACTAAGCACGCTGTGCTCCTTCAGCCTGATTACAGCTCTCTGTCTGCATGCAGGTTTGCTTGTGCAGTTCTGTGGCACCCTGTCTCAAGGAAACTGTTTAAAGCAGAAACTATTTAGTGAAAGCTATATTATAAACACCAATTCCCTCAGAAATGACAGAATCACGGAAGAGTGTGAACTTTTATAACTGAGAAGTTTGGACCAACTGTATTAAAGTCAATGAAATATCATTAAACCCTGTTAGTGAAGTGGTTAGATGTCCCAATATTTTGTCTTTATAGCGTATTTTGTAGAAACTCACACATGCATGTTCTTGTTTGTTTGCATTCACCTTTATGTGATTTGTTGGCAGAAAGACGCTGACTGATGGAACCACATTTAAACTATTAGCATAACTGCTGTTGGAATAGAACTCTACTGCATTTCTTCCATCTTTTGTTAGGCTTATAATGGTAGCACTGGGAAGGTCTAAAAACATATATGATTAAGGGAGTGGTGCCACCTGCTGTTTGTCTCGAGCAAAACTTATGAATGCTGCGTCGGCAGTGGGAAAGTCTGTATTTCTTTTCCCAGCCTGTCAGTAACACATATAACACATGGCAGTACGTATGTATGGGTAGCTGTGCTATCATCATTTAAAACCGTTTATAAAATGTTTTTTAATTATGTATTTATTTTCTATATATTTTTTATTTATTTATTTATTTATTTTTACAAAAGACAAGCAGAGGAAGACGACAGGGGAAAGAAAAGGGGGGATGGTGAGAAAGTCAACAGAACTAAAGGAGAAAAGAAAATAGAAAACCGTAATAAAAAAGGGGGAGTAGGAGGATAGAGAGAGGGAAAGAAACAAACCAACAGATAAACTGCTCCCATGCCTGCTGACAAAAAGAGAAAACAAAACCATCTGTATGAATCTCATTCAATTCTAAATGTTCCATGTTGTTGAGCAGCACACATAACTACATTTACAACACACGTTTTAATGCAGCAGAACCAGACTGTGTGTCTGTGAGCACCTGTGTACGTGTGTATACCTGTGTGTGTGAGCATGCTTGTGTCCATAGGATTTGTTCTTGTAAATATTTAAGAGTGGGTGTGGGGAATCACAGCCCCGTGCCCCAGGACCCTGAGCAGATATGAAGGAGACCCAGGCCCCAGTCATCCAGAGGCTCCTCAGGACACGGGAGTCCTGGAAGAACCACCACAGGGACAGCGGCGGCCCCCACCCAGAGGAGGGCAGAGGAGAGCACGGAGGGAGTCATACACCCAAGGGGGCCTCAGCAGCAAGCCCTCAGTCTCCACCAGGTGACCAGCCACACCAGGTGAGCCTCGTCGCTGGGCCCTGACACCCAAGGGCCCCCCACCCCCAGCTGGGACATAACAAAGCCAGGAGGGCCAGGCCCCACCAGGCAACCACAACAATAAACCAGCGACAACTCGAGCATCCACTCTGGACATCGAGGAACCATCAGCGCAACAGCAGCTGGGGGCATCTTCCACCGGCAGCTGGGGGCATCTTCCACCGGCAGCTGGGGGCATCTTCCACCAGCAGCGGGGGGCATCTTCCACCAGCAGCGGGGGGCATCTTCCACCAGCAGCGGGGGGCATCTTCCACCGGCAGGGTCTGAGAAGTTGAGTCTAAGGCCTCATTTACACTGCAGGTCTTGATGCTCAATTCTGATTTGTTGCCTATATCCGATTTTTCTGACCTTTTGTTTACACGTTTTTGAAATTGTGACCCAAATGCGATTCGCTTGTTTACACTCGCAAGAACGAAGTGGGGTTGTTACACCACACAGTAGCCGAGATGGACGAAGGTGAAATATGCTTAATGCTAGCTCTGCAATTCGGCAAATAACACTACGAGGCGGAGAAGGAAAAGGGCGATTATTGCAGTCTGCGCGTTTTCTTCAGTTATTACGGCCTCAACCAATCAGAGGACGGTCTGAGTGTGAGAGTTCTCAGGATTGGTGGGAGAATATTGTGTTGGGCTTTAGCGCGGATCAATGGGTCCCACATTTTTGAAGTGAGCCAATTTTCGATTTGCTGTGTCAAAATTGTCCGCATTCCTCTCTCACAACGACACGACATTTCGTAGGCCATTCCTCTGCAGATGCGCCTCGGGGGCGCCCCCTGGTGGCTTTAACAGGTGCGGGCTCTCGCACAGTTACTGACGTACAGAACGCGAGGCCTGGGAAAATCCTATTTGCCTGTTAACACGACAGTCGCTTTGGCACATATCTGATTTATATATGATTTATTTCCACATATGAACGAGGCCTGAAACCGATTTCAAAATATCGGAATGCTGCGTTTTTTCCCTGTTTACACTGCCATGGACCATCTGATCTGTGTCACCAAAATCGGAATTGGGTCACATTTAACTGACATTGTAAACGAGGCCTAAGACCTGACTTGACACATGGACATAGACAAACAGGCACACCTATATGCAAGCATACGTTCCCACCCGAATGCACACATATAAATATTTACACACTCGCCCCACATGTATACACACAGAGAATAACTCACATCACACACTCACACTCCCCATATATACTCTAAACTGCAGCTCTAAGTTCTGACAATCTGCGCAGCACAAAAACCAACCCGCGCTCCCAGTGGCACACCAACCAGGACCCAAGTCCTCCAGGCCCAGCCAGGACCCCAGCCTGGAGGTGGTGTGCCCCCAAGACCCCAAGCCCGCCCGCACTTACCCTGGAGCAGCGCGACCACCAGCCTGGTAACCTACGTCCACCGGCACAGGCCAGAAAAACATCTCCCAAGGGCCACCAAAGCCCCATCCAGGTCAGGACCGCAGCCCCAGGGCCGACCCCCAAAGAAACTCACCCTCTGGGAACTCCCAGATGCCCCAAGCCCATATGGCCAAACCACATCAGCAATAAAGACCAAAGCCAGACAGAATCATGCCCCCACCCACACTAAGTGATGGAGCCAATCAAAGGAGCACAGAGAGATTGATCAAATGAGGCAGCAGAAGCTGTGTCAAGACTAATATAGTCTAACATATGATCTCTGTATTGGTTAATATTAAGATTTTTTTATTTTCCAGTTCAGTTTATTTTGTTAGATTTATTTTGACTTGTATTACACCTGATTTATTTATCATAGTACAGTAGGAATCTTATAGTAGTATAGTATAGTATAGTAATCTTATTCTTATTCTTATTCTATTGTTACTCTTAATTTACATTATTCTGATGTCTCGTGTTGGTCTGTGTAATGTGGCGTCACCAAAAACAATTTCCTTCGGGATAAATAAAGTTTTCTGATTCTGATGATTCTGATATTGATTCATGAGGACAGTCTTCTTAGCATTGCATAAAGTGGTGAAAGCCATGAGGATCTTTGTAGCGACAGCATCTAGGTCACCCAACAAGCAGACTGATGGAGAGGCTGGAATGGAACATTTAGGACACTTTGATAAGTCTTTACAGATCCTGTACCAGAACCTCTGAACAGGTGGATAAAACCAAAGAGCGTGGATGTAACTGTCAGGTGTGTTGCCTTGACAGTGTGAGCAGTTGTTAGAAGCTGTAAAACCCATCCTGAACATCCGATGACCTGTGTAATGCTCTCTATGGAGGATTTTGTATTGTATTAATTGTAAACTGGGATTTCTAATCAGTTAAAAGGTTTTTAAACATATCTGAGACCAGTAATTAGGAGGCAGTAGGAAGCGACACTGGTTATTCTATTTAAGAAAGTAGACAGCAATTTGGGGGATTTGAGATTCTGGGAAATCTGCCACACTTGCTGGTATTTGTGATTTGATTTTATTATGCTAAAACTTATTTTTTACAATAGATTTACCTATTTTAAAAATCTGTCCTTGTTAATCGCATTTTGTTTAATTAATATGTCAAATGGAATAAAGTCTCTCTCTTCAAAGTATTTAATACCTTTAACTCCAATCTGGGACGTTTAGCAAATTATTGTTTAGTAGTATATCAGGGTTGTTCCAGGTGTGAGTTTGTTTGCATGGGATTAGTGAAGACTCACGTTTTTAGACCATGCTGTCAGATACTGATGCTCTTGAAGCATATGTGTCATTTGACACGTCTGCTTCAAAAGTGTGTCTGTATTCGTTGCCAAACAGATTTCCACAAGGCTGCAATATGTTGGTTTTCCAAGGTTTTGCTCTTCTTCCTACACCCTAGAAGCCAAAGTGTGCCTGATACGAGATTGCACCATTACAGGAGTGTGTATATCCTCACTTTTGAATTCTGTTTGGACATGCTGTCATTTAAAGGCACTGCTAGAGAGGATTTCCTGACCTCTCATGTTAATAGCTTAATAATATCCTGGCAACAAATTAGCAAACATTGTCATCAGCTTTGCAAGTGCAGTTTGTTGTTTTTTTTAATTCCTGTCACAATGAACAGCGGTTTCCCAGTGATGAGGGCGAGAGACATTTCCTTACATTTCTCCAGCTCCAAGCGTAAGGTAGAAGTCCAGGTTGCACAGGCTCTGGCTAATGACCAGAACTGGGCACACTATAAGAGAGAGTGTCTGGTACATGTCCTTACGTCTCTATAATGAGCTTTGAGTCTAGACTATGCAGTAAAACTGAGACAAGGTGTGCGTAAATGTGAATATGTGTGTGAGTGTTTGTGTGTATGTGGGAGAACGAGCCCATTTTGTTAGGGTGTTCGTTACGCCAGAAGACATGACTTGACATTTATTATTTGCTTCTGTACTCTTCCCTCCTTTCTTTCATGCTTTCTTTTCTTTTCTTTCGACCTGTCATACAGATAATGACTTCCAGCTGTATGTAGTATAACAGATTCTCTCTTCTTTCATTCCCTTTTTTCTCTCACTAGTCTACCCCCTGCCAAAACACATGCTGCATTATATTCTCAATTCAAAATACGTTATAAAAGAACCTATAGTAGTATAAATGATCACAGTGATAGTTTCATGAATAAGAAAACATTTCTCCAATAATTTATCAAAAAAATATCAAATGCTGTTTCTTTCATTTTTATAAAGTGGTTTGAACTGTTCTTGAATATAAGAGAAAATGTCTCCACCTATTTGTTAATTTGTGTGTGTGGAATCTAATAATTCCGATAAAATAATTCGACTTGACCATGAAATGTAGAAGCTTCTTTTTGTTTCAGGAAAAATGAGTGGGCCTTTTCTTGGTGAAGGAATGCTTTTGAGTGCATTGGGACATTTAAGAATGGTAGAATCTGTCCACCGACTGGGTTTTGTACATTTTTACAAAAAGCCGTAGCTTTTTAATATTTATAAGGTCATTTAATATAACAGAAAATGTGTCTTAACTGCTCTGATAGAATATGTGTTGCTAACCTGGATTGCCTTTACACACACACACACACCGCCTCATGCACGCGCGCATGCACACTCACCCTTATCGGCTCTTGTGATGAGGAGATCCTGAGGTTCCAGCACATGCATTTGTTTGACAGTCAGAGTCTTATCGAACACTTGCACAGGTGGCAGGGTTGGAGAGTCTGAAGCAAAACATCGTCTTGGAGTTAAACGGGTTAAATGTTTTTTAAAACACTTTTAAACAATTCAAACTTGGCCCTTAGTATAGCAGAATGAAGAAGGTAAAGACACTGAAAACCATACGGAATGAAAGTAAATGTAATGTAATTTACGTGTAATATTTTGATGATTGAATTATGAAACTTTATGTGATACCACCATATCATCAACATATACAATAACTGTATTGTGAATACAACATATACAGTACATGTTCTTCATGCTTACATATACTGTTGACTGCTATATATAATATTTAAGAGGAACTTCTTTGACTGTACCAAACTGAGGATTGTATCTTACCTGCATTGGAAAGCAGTGAATCTGATGCTGGAATAAACAAAAAAAACAAACAAACAAGAAGCAAGTTTAACAAGGCAATTTCACTTGCAGATTGTTTAGGTATTGGTAACTGGTTGAGCAATGAAGAAAAAACATATGGATCAGGTGCTACTCCTTCCAAGAGTTTAAATCAAATTGTACTGCTATCTCAGAACAAAATATGATCAAATGTCAATAAAGTATAATTACTCTAGACTGTATACTGTATACTGTATGAAATTACATTATCGTCTAGTTATTCTATGCAAGTTATAATTATAGTATTGTACTGTCACACTGATCAGCATACAGTTGGTGTATGTTTTATACATATAAATTAAATATGGTACTGTTACCATGAGATCTAATAATACAGGATTACAGTATCGTACTATGTATAGTATGGTGTATAGTATGAAATTACACGATGGTAGAGTAATCCTATGCTGTCTACAGGTTACATTTCCTGTATTGGACTGTCATTCCGAGCATTTTACAGTATGTAATTAACTTGTGGATAGTCCATGATTACAAAGTAGTACTATAGTTTAAAAAAAACTGTACATAATTACAGTATAGTGCTCTGGCTCAAAACTCTAATA
>JBBKCR010189878.1:0-13675 GCA_037577295.1 Ladigesia roloffi | reverse complement strand
CCTCTGCCATCATTTTAAGTGGGAGAACTTGCACAATCGGTGGCTGACTAAATACTTTTTTGCCCCACTGTAAGCAGAAGTACCTTGTCTTAAAAGGACAGAGATTTTAAAGCATTGGATAAAGCTGATCAGTCAGAATAACTTGATATGACTCACAAGCTATCTCCCTAAGAGGGCAAGCGGCAAAATGCCTGGAAAAGGCCACCAAAAGCATCTTACAGCCAAAAGACTGCCTCATTGTGTGGGTTACACATATTGGTCATATTGTAAATGATGACTCATGTGAACAGATCACTTGTCTTCTCCGCATGTCTGCAGATTCCAATTTCTGAGGATTTTACAGCACTAATAATCCTATTTGCCTTTGTAATAAGGGCACTGCAGCCCTATCATGTTATGTTGTTATATAGTTGTAGGTGGGACTCTTTTTGCTGACACAGTCTGGTTGCATCCTGCTCTGATCTTCTCTCAAATACCATGCTAATGTTCCTGCAGCATAGGTTACTGATGTTGTGAGCAGTCTTTTGATTGCCATCTGTACCCAATAATGAGAGTAATATGGGATTTGTGAAATTAGTTTGATGAATTAAATGAATATGACATTGGGGCTTTTGGTGTATGAACTTATGGGGTAAGTGAAACCTGAAAATTCAGTGCTGATCAGAAAGACAGATTGTTTACAGACAGGGCTGTGGCCCCAGACAATCACAGCAAAAAAAAAACATTTAGATTCGTATACTCAAAACAATTAAATAGTCAGCATATTTTTAATGAAAATGTATAAACATTTTAATAATCACATCTGCACAGACTAGTACCTTAAAAAACACAGAAAATAGAACATGCATGCTCCTATACAAGCAAAATCCTTGATTCACACTACCCAAAAACAGCAGATTGGCTCCCTTTAGCTCGCTAGCTCACAAGCTCTCAGGATCATACTCCCACACATAGCATGCACACCTTATCCTTTCACCCAATGGGTGTGATGGCATGTCCATGTGGTCAAAAGTGAAAAGCACTGTCAATGACATGTGGCAGGCACATGTAGAGGTAGTGTGATATTATGTAAATTTGTAATCTTGTGTATGTTTGTACATGGTTTAAAAAATGTGCTGTTTCAGGTGCAGGAATCTACCCACGCATTATATACAAAACTGGCATGCAACACTAAAAATGTAGTTTGTGGGACATGTGCATATGCCTAGGAGGAGGATCATGCACTAATGTGGGTTTAGGTATTACATGTGAGGCTGATTACACACTTCATTTGATTCAAGTTTTGCACTACTCGTGCCAGTTGGTTGAATGCATTGGATATTTTGGTAGCTGTTGAAACCCTTCTATTAACAGCAGCAGATTTTATATTTGCACAGGTATTGGATGTTTCTAAAAGAATGTTTTAATTCTGCTCCTATTTATTTAGAAAATGCAAAGGGAAATTTTAATAAGTCAGTAGTCTGGTCTCCACACAAACAAACAGATAAAGACTAGTGATACCATATTTGAGATTTTTCCCCCTCAGGGAATTAATACTACATATATATACCATTATGTTTGCTGCTAGACCTAATCTTCATGACCAAATAGAAACTTACTGGCTCTTGCATTTTTATTTTTCAGTGTCAAAAAACCTTGTAAAATAAAAGTAAATATCTATTTAATTTTCTTTATCTTGCCATAATTCATAATATAATATAATCAATAATCCAGAGAGGTAAAACAGAACAAACATGCACAAAAATTTGTAATGTCAGAAAGCCTGTCGGTGGAGTTGTGTAATCTGTAGTTGGTAGAAATGTTGGGGAAGTCCATGTGTTCTCTCGATTTTCACAGCTATTATTTCACAGTTATTTGCTCTTTACCCTCTGGGCAGCTGTCCTCAAAACAGTACCGGATTCTCGCTTCATGTCAGAGGATTCCAATCCAAAGCTTTTAAAGTGTGTAAAAATGATCCAATTTTGGAACTAAACAGAGTTCTCCTTCTAATTATATCTATCCTCTACATAATATCAAAAGATCTTGAATTAGCATGTAATAAAGTTGCAGTAGAGACATGGTGGCTTATGTTTGAGGCTTTGATAACCTGTTTAAAGAGACGGCAGCTTCAGAAAGAGCACCTTGTGCTTACCAACAACTTGGTTTAGGAACAGGCTGTTTTCGTTAATGCACATTTAAGGGTGTTTTGTGTCTGAGCACATTTGAACGTCATAGTATAGTTTCGTGGTCACTTGTTAACTTTCCCAGACAGTGTACCGTGAACCATGCTCAGGAGCACTCAAGGATGTTGGTTTGAGAACAATGTAGTTTATTCTCAAGCACAGACCTTATCAAACCATGCACAAGCACAAAACAAAAATGTGACTGTTCCATTTAACAAACATGGCAGCAAATGGTGACTTTGATCTAGAGCAGTGGTGCTGTGTTTTCGGAAATCTGGGCACATGGGAATTACACAGGAACAACACACAGTACAGATCATTAGACATTAAATCACATCATAAAAAGGTGAAAAAATTGTTGGTTCAGGACCTGGATGTACAGGGTGTATATATGGACGATCTGCACAAAAACGATGGCAGTGTAGCTTCAAACAAAGCAGTCTAGCTTCAGATAAAATGGGTGGAGGAAAACTGCTGAGAGCTGAACATAAGCTGTTTTTGCAAGTGACAACAAGTAATCTTGATTCATGAAATAATCATGAAATACTACATTACAAATGGTGCCTGTCAGTGTGTTGTGGTCCACACACTCGGGCCCTTTCAAAACATAGGTACCTAAAGGCACAGCATGAAACATGGAGAAAGGCTAAATCAAGGGGGGGGGTGTTAGAAAAATTTGACCCCCCAGTGATTCGCCAGGCACACTCAACAGACTTTAGTGTCACTGACACATGGCAATCTGTGCATTCTGGAAAAGTCCAAAACAGGCGTCTGGTACAAGGCCATACATCCCCCTACCCCCCCTTACAGTGATAGTTGAACATAATAGTGTGCATATGCAGTATTATTGTGATTTTATCCAATGTTTTCATTAACATTCACAGAAATATTCAGAGCACTACCGAAAACCTGACGGTCTCACAATAGAATAATGATAATTATACGTT
Organism: Ladigesia roloffi; assembly: GCA_037577295.1. NCBI lineage: Eukaryota > Metazoa > Chordata > Actinopteri > Characiformes > Alestidae > Ladigesia > Ladigesia roloffi. Next base: position 10,566 of record JBBKCR010189878.1, on the reverse strand, counting down.
CCCTTTAATAGCGTATTAGCTGCTGTTATACAGTACACCCCTACAGTAAGCAGAAATCTGCAGATCCTCTGTGGGTGCCATTCTCTTTTACTGTGTATATAGAAGGTTAATGCATTGTACTGTGAACAAGGCCACTAACTGACTTGCCTAAATACTGTAATTGGAACAGCTTCAGCACTCCTGCACATATTGGGAAAAATCTACCTTTCAGTGCATGAGTTATGGCAAACAAAACACTTCATGTAGAAATGTCAGAAATCCATTTATGCTCAATAGCATTTGTGTATGTGTGTATGTTTGTATACCTGTGGCCGTGGATGTCCCTTGACCAGGCACTGTAGAATGAGTGTATCTCCCTCGCGGATTGTGTAGATCCTTTCACTGATATTATCCTCCTTCACCACACATGCTTGTCCAGAGTGCACAATCTGCGCATTCGCAGGGGCTGTGAGAGAGTGACAGAAAAAAAGCTTTAACACTGGCATCTGTATTTTGTGAAACTGTAATTAGTGAAAAGAAAATTACGGCAAAAACTAAAACTGAATGTAAAGACAGACAGGGTTAAAAAAAACACTGAAAATAAAAAAGACAAGAAACAATCTCTATTTCCAGAATAATATTTCATGTAATAAATTAAATTTTTTCATTACTTCAAGAGCTGAGGTTACAGATGGTTTCAAGGTGCTCAGAAGGGCTTTTCTGTATATTTTCTGCATATCAGGCAATATTTTATCTATCCCTTGTTCATGCAACAGCCTCTTCATAGTTAAGTTTTTCTAAGAACACCACCACGCTTTCGTGGGTTGTTTTAACTGCTTGAAGTTTAGCAGGATTTGGTGGTTGGTCAAAACAGTAAAGGGGTCATTGCCACCGTGGAGCCAGTGACGCAACTCTTCCAGAGCCCACTTGATGGCCAACTGCCCGTGATACCAAATATCGCTGCTGAGTGGCGTTAAATTTTCTTGAGAAGAAACTCTCTAGTGGTAGACCTCTCCTACGCCCACATCAGAAGCATCCACCTCCACATCAACTGGCTCACCTGCCTCAGGATGTAGAAGGATGCAAGCTTAGGTAAAGAGTAGGCACAAGCAATGGAAGGATTCGATGGCTGAAGGGTTGAGCTGAATGTTTTGTGAGAGCGGTAAGAGGTGGCGCAACCCAACTGAAGCCCCGAATAAACTGTCTGTAAAAGTATGCAAACCTCAGAAAGTGCTGAGGTGGCTTTATTGTCATGGTATAGGCCAGTAAGTTAGAGTGTCTTGCTTCTCAGGGTCCATGGGCATTTTGTTTTATTAAAAACCCCAGGAATATGGTGGACTTCTAGTGGAAATCGCATTTCTCAAACTGTTTCAGACAGTATAGTTGGTGGGTCAGCAACCTTTGAAGGACCACCCTCACATGCTGAACTTCTTCCTTGATAGTCAGTCCTGGAGCATATAAGGATCCTCCAAATACACAAATGCCCAATGGTCCAGTGTTGGCATCATTGATGAGTTGCTGGAACACTGTAGGACTATTGCACAGGCCGAAGGGCATACCCAGGGTCTCATAATGACCATTAGGGGTTATAATTGCCATCTTCCACTCATTGCCATCTCCGATGTGTACCAGATTGTAAGCACTCTTGGTTCAACTTAATGAAAACAGAACCACCAGAGAGGGTGTCCAGGGAGATGTTAGTGAGTGGATGAGGGTGCCTATTTTTCACCGTGATGCAGCGTGACCATCATCTTTTCCTTGAGAAAAAAGAAGCTGTAACGTCATGTGCCATTACTGGCTTTGTCCTAGGGGGGGTGCTGTTTACTTCTAGGCTTGTTAGCTTTGCCTTCATAAAAGGAGCTAGGAAGCTAGGCTAAGGAGACCAGCAGCAACAAGCCACTAATCCTGCGTGCAAACCAGAGGGTTCTAAGTGCAAAAGTACAATGTTTCAGTGTTTTGCTCTTGTCTAACTTCATTGTTAAAGTTAATGCGTATGCCACCTGCTATGTTTTTTTCTTTTTGTCATGTTTGCTCTCTACCATTTCCTATCGGGTATTTTCTGTCCGGGTCGTGGCTTGGGAGACTTCTGGAGCCTACCGTCCAGACGGGATTCCCGAAGGACTCCTGGAGGCGGATGGTGTCGCAGATCAAAAGGACTTTTGAAAACCGCACGGTTTAGCGGACTTCTTAAATCAAGTTGTTTAAAGACTTTTGGTGTGGGTGAACACTGGGGTTTTGTGGGAGAAAAGAGTGTGTGTCGGTTTCTTCTGTAGCATTTGTATAATACACAAGTCAACGTTATATTTTGTCTTGGTGGTTTATTACCTCCCTCTTATATAACAGCCTTTTCTTGTAATTTAAGGTGAGGTTTGTTACAAAACCCCACCCTGCAGAATATGTGAAAAGCTATATAGTGCCATGGCGATAACTGTATACTATTCCTCCATGGCACATTGTTCCTTTCTGGAAAGGGAATAAACATCTGTGGGAGGTATTTTGTCTGGCAACAGGTTGATGGTTAGGTCGAAAGGCCTATGAGGTGATAATTGCATAGCCCATCACTTGCTGAAAGCCAGGTCAGAATACGGGATGGGAATGGTCTCTGAATCAACCAAGGGGGCCTTGGACTTCCCAGAACACATCCCAGCCTTCGTCCGGAGACAAAGCTCCTGATCCGTCGAGCCCCATGGGATAATCCATTGTTTAGTCCATGAAATAAGGGGATTGTGACTGAGAAGTCAGGGAAAACCAAGAAGGAGCAGAGGAGGAGTGAGGGTGGTGACTAATGGCTGATTTTTTTCTCTACGTGGTCTTCAATAGTGAGGGAAATAGGGGAGGTTTGATGTGTGATATGGCTGCTGGAAAGGGTCTGACCACCGATAGTGGTGAAAATTATGAGCTGGGAAAACGCCTCTAACCCCACTCTCAACTGGGCAGGAAAAGCTTGATCCATTAAATTACTGGCAGTATTCGTGGATACTTCAGTGGCCCACATGAATGAAGGTCTGAATGGTTAGTTGGGAAATGGAGGGTGAGGTGAATGATATTACCAATGGACTCATTGAGAGTCCCCCATAATTTCCTGGTCAGTCCATTTTTTGCCTGAACAGCACAGAAGACTCAATGGTGTTTGGATGAGGCCTAATAGGTGCACATGTCCTCACAGTAACACCTGTTACTCTCCTCTGAAGCCAGAGAAGGAAGGAGATGGGGAAACCACCAGAGATGCTCCAGAGACTGGAGCTGAAGTGGTATGCAGACAAGTCTATGGAGTAAGGGGAGCCGGCCTCGGGTGAGAGCTCCTCTGCTGGATCAATTCCTTGATGGTGACTACAAGCTCCCGCCCAGCGAGTTTATCCTTCATTCTAGACCAGCCCCTAGTAAAGGGCGGTCCAGAGCACATGATCACCCCAGGTGGTATGGACCATGGACCATTAAGGTCCTAAATTCTGCTGCATAGCAGCTCACGGACCACTCTCCCAGGCACAGATGGTATAATTATGAGTATCTACCTTGCTATCCAGGTGTTGGAGGGTGGCCCAGAGTTGGTATGTAAACTCTGGATATGAATGACCACAGTGGTTCCCTCAGCTCCCTGCCCGGTGAGGAGGGAAATGAGAAGTGTGATCCAACTCTAATCATTGGGATCTCTGGAGGACTGTCATGTTCAGTTTGGTTAGAAAACCATCCCACTTTCCATCCCACACATCTGGTAATAAAAACTTAGGTTCTGAAGAAGACATCCCATCAATCATTGTTGCCTGCTGGGTCACAGTATCGCACCAGGCAGCAAACACTGAGTAGCATGGAGGATAAACCCAGTAGTTATGTCACATGAGAGAGTAGGTAATCCATGCACTTTGAACTGAGAGTTAAGATTGGAATCAGCATTCTCATTCACATGCAAGTAGTGGTATGAAACATTGGTCCTGAAGAAATGTGGCAACTGAATGGATTTGATGATGAAAAGACTAAGCAAAATTTAACTCCATTTCTTGGCTCATATACCATGTAAAACAACTAATTTCCAGTCCCTCACACTCATCACATGAACCATGTGTGTGACAATGTTCTTATGATCTTACATTAATTTAAATCTCAATAAATTATCTCATCTTAAAAAAATAATATTTTACCACTTTAGAATCCACATTGCTGTCAGAATGTATCATGTTAAAATTGCACCATCCTATTATTACTACTGTAAAGAACTGTGACTTTTAAACAGTAGTTAACTATACACTGCTGTTTACCTTATATAAACATTTGAATGACGTTCAGAGTAAAGTATTAGGCCGTTGGGGGTTTTTTGACATATTTTCACCAACATTCTCTTTTCAAAATATTACACACAGTGTGATCGTAAACGTGGTCTTGTCAAAGCAGATATGTGGAAGATTCAGGAGAGAATAACATTTTGACTGATGGAGTGCTTCACCCAGCGGCACACCCAAAGAGCTCCTCCATGATATCATTATTATTGAGCTGTGTGTTAATACGTGTCACAGATTTAACAGCAAACATATGGTGTATAGAAGCCTCAGATCTTTGGAAAGTGTGAAGAGAACTCAAAATAGCTTGTGTTTAGAATTTATACAGGGGAAAGTTTTTTAAAACTGTCTCAAGGTCAGAATAGAGACAAACTTCGAACTGAACAGCTAACGGGTCTTAGCATGACTACAGCAAGGGGAAAAAATTTAAGTGACCATTCCGTCATACGTGAACACACCACAGCACACAGTGGGAACAGCACAAAACTCTTCCTCTGCATTTAACCCATTCACCAGTTAATCAGCCAGGAACACAGAGTCCAGCAAGCAGTGTGTGGAGGATGAGACCTTCTCAAAGGTGCTTACTGACAACTGAAGTCCACAACACTAATTAACTTGTTATAATGACATCGGTCAAGGGGTGGGCTATATTAGGCAGCAAGTGAGCAGTCCGTTCTTAAAGTTGATATTGCCTATTTGGTTAAGCTGTTAGAGATGACTGCATCAGAACACATTCGAAACTATATGTAATAGTCAATATATACTGAAAGTGACCCAAGGATCAATGGGTGCATGAACATCAGGTCTGTACCATGAAGCAGTGTAAGCAGTTGGCCTGATGTGATTCTCTGGGTAAAACACTGGGCCCTGGCATTTCTGTCAATGTTACTTTAACATGTCCCACCTCCCCAAACATTGCTGCAGATCAAGTACACTTATTCATGGCAGCATATGCCTACTGGCAGTGTCCTCTTTAAGCAGAAAAATGCATGTTGACACACCGTCAGAAATGGTTTGAAGAACATGATAATAAGTTGAACGTGTCTCCAGATCTCAATCTCGCCAAGCATCTGTGGGACGTGCTATATATTTATGTTTGTTGCATGACCATGTATAGTGCACACTTGTGCCTTTTCACCAAATCAGTCTCTCATCATTCTGCATTTTGGTTACATTTCCAGCTCCATCACGAGCAAGAATTCAGTGCTGTCCAACAGATCAGAGTGTCAAACAGATCCTTTGTGTTTCTTGGATTTAGAGCACTTATCTCAAATTATCCAATTTTGTTCCATCAGATTTTGGACTAATCAAGCATCAGAGTCACTGTTTTTGTTGTACAATTGCACTATATCCTTTTATAACCTTCTAGCTGAGGACATTGATAGGAAACTATGTGAGTTAACCCCATAGAACCCCCCTGAGGCTGCAGTCTTAAAGTGATTCTGCACTAGTACAGCATGACTGTGCATGTACGGGTCAGTGTGGGCACCCGGAGGTGAGAAAATAACACGGCATATAAGCTGTGCTCTGCTTTAGTAACCGAGAGGGTGAGAGAGAGGGGAAAAGAGAGAAGGGGAGGGAGGTGAACATTTGAACACATTAAGAGAGGTCAAGCTCAAGTGATTGTTGGCGTGTTGTGGAGTCATAGAGTATTTCATCTGCTCTGTCACTGACCCACTCAACCGTATACCCACTCAGCCACCCGATTACACCACCGCCTTCTGCAACTGCTGCTATTTCTGGACGACTCTCATCTCCTCACTACTCTCCTCACTACTATTTCTCTCATGTCATTCCATTGAAATTAGGGTGTTTTTAACCTTTAAAGCAGGGGTCCACAAACCTGTCCAGATAGGGCCACTGTGGGTGCAGGTTTTCGTTCCAACCAAAAAGAAGCCACACCTGAGTAACTGAAAGTCAAGACCAACTGATTACAGAGGTGGAATCAGGAGTGCCTCCTGCTTGGTTGGAAAGAAAGCCTGCACCCACAGCGGCCCTATCTGGACTGGTTTGGGGATCCCTGCTTTAGGGGCACTACAAATTTTTGTAAGTTATAAAAATAACATCGGAATATTTATTGAATCTGAATCTGAATATGCAATACACCAAGGTCAACTGTGATTCCTATCCCTAGTAACCTAAGAATAAAAAAAAAAAATCTAAACATCTTTGGCCCATATTGTACTTCCAGTTTTGGGCTTAATGCATTCCTGGACCTTCTCCTGCCCCATCAAGCAGATCCATCAGTAGTCAGTCTTCCGGAACCTCATCATTTTCAAATCCAGAATATTCGCCTCAAAGACAGTAAAAGGACACAAACACACCTCTTCAGTGAGTCTGTCCTTGTGTCTGCGCAGCTCATCGAGTTTCTGCAGGGCCTGTTTGTAATCACAGTCCAGCATGGAGTTCTGCTTCTCCAGCTCCAGCAGCCTGTTCTCCACCCGCAGCTTAGAGGAGCGTTCCTCCTGCAGCTTCTGCTCCAATTCTGACCACAGATGACAACAACAGTGCAGTTAAACACCAGTTTAAGTGGGCACATAATCATTACTTCCACACGAGACAATGTTATAAACACTTTTAAATTAAACACGCTCACTTTTACACTAGGCAGACCTTCATTACACACTAGCCTTCCAAACCATAGTAGGCTGGCTCCTCATACCCCTCATTGCACACTAGCCCCTCGTTCTCTTTATAGCACTCCCAGTCGGCAAGCTGACAACTTGGAAACTGTCCAAAAAGGGAACACTGCACAGACTTCTCCATCGTGGACAATGCTGGCCACCCATTCTTAAGTGTTGTGATCAAACAAAGAAGCACAGCATTAAATAATAACTGACCACCTCAGAACATCTGTACTCCCTCTTTTACACCGGTCAGACCTTATATAAGACCTGTGAAATAATTTGCTAGAATACAGATGTGTAATTATTTATTCTGCGCCAAATCATTGTGTAATTTTAAAATATATGTCATTATTTATGTTCAATTTCAATGCTTATGACACTATTACATGCACTAACTAACTTGGTATAGAGAACAACTAGAAAACTAACTATTTTACTGTCTATAAGTATTTATTACCACATCTCTTACTGACCACATCACATTACAAAAAAGTATAATCTAGAAGTATTTTCCGGAAAGTGTTTTTTTGATTACTTACTACAATATATTTTATTTTATTCTTGTCTGTTTCGTTGAAGCATAAGCTTTACTAGCCTTTCATAAACGTGTTAGCATCCACTCTAGCATTTTATAGCACAAAAGCCATAGTCTTAATAGCAAATGATTGTAGATTCTAGTATCCAAACAGACCTTACACACAATCTCATACCTTTCATAGCCTCAGATTTGGCTCCCTCAATGGACTCGCTGATTTTGCTTTTGTCGGCCAGACGAGCTTTTGTGGCCTTATGGGCCGCCTCCTCCTGCTCCAGGTTCTGCTGCAGCACCTTCAGTTTATATGTCATATCAATCTCTTTACTGCTCTTCTCCTATTGGATATGCAGAATTGGAGAGATATAAGCATAAGGGGTGGGGTGAAAAAAAAAAACCTTTTAAAGCTGAAAGCTGCAAAAGAATGAAAGTTACTTTCGATTTCTATTCAATGAACTGCATTATTAAACTAAAGCATTCAGACATAAAATCAAGAACATATTCCTCCCATAAGCATTTAATCACTGCATGCAGAGTTTGCAAGAAAGAAGCTTGTTACCTTCTCCAGGTCGGTGAGTTTCTCATGTAGCTGCCTCTTTTCACTCTCAACTTTGGACAGAGCCTGCCTCGCCTGTCTCACCTCATCCTCCAGATTGGAGAGACGGGCTAGAAGAAGGCACAGATGGTAAAATAAAGTGATGGAGAGATAGACAGAGAGAGAGAGAGAGAGAGCAAGAGAGAAAAAAAAACACAAGGAGTCAGTGGAGAGAGAGGTAAGAGCGCATTGACTGTTTAACAAAAAATGCTAATATCCTCACATACACATTATCCCACAAGGTTATCACTCTCCTATAGGCAGACTAGTGTCTGTCCCTATAGACGGACATTTTTCAGGATGATCCAAATGTGTAAATGCTACACACTTCCTTCATTATGTATCAAGCAATGTGATCTGTTCATTTTGTCTTGTAATCTTATGATGGCAAGAAAAGAGGCATAAAGTACATACAAAGCTAAAATAGTCACATAGCATACATAGCTAAAATAGTCACATAGCATACATGGCTAATATTTGTCCCGAGGGTAAACCTGGAGAAATGAGATCATACCCCAAACAAGCTCAGAATTGTTCCTGGGTGTGGGTTCTAGTATTTGGGACAAATGTGAAAATGCCCCAGATCTACAGATCTGTCTTTTCTTCTCTCCCTATCTACTTTGTATACGCTAGTTGCCCATAACCAGTGAGCAATAAAGCCTTGGCCCAACCACTTGTCACTAGCCCCCTCAAAATGACTTCTCAATTGTGACTTCTACATTAAAATCCCATGAATAAGCCAAAACAGGTGAACACACTAAAGGTGAACACACAGCATGACATTATATCTCTGCACTGACCCTTGTGACGCAGTGGGAAGCTGACAATGCATCACCTAGGGAACAGTGTGTAGGGGTGTTTGCTCAAGGGTACTTTAGTAGAACCACAGGCAGTCCTGGGGTTCAAACCCACAACCTTCTGATTACAGCAGCAACTCCCAAACCACCAGACCACTAGCAGCCCCTTTTCCAACTACACTTATCCAACCCTAGCTGTGGTTCTCCGTGTCCTCACTTCTTTTAGCTAAAATGCTAAGAAATAAACGTCACTGAAGTGGAGGAGTATGTTTTCTTCAGTGCTCTAATCAAAAGCAATAATCTGTGGCATGACCGCTTACCCTGCAGGTCGGAGATGGTCTCGGAGCGCTGTGTGTGTTCTCGCGTCTCCGTGTCCAGCGCCGCCTGCAAGCTGATGTAATCTTTCTCCAGCGCTAATTTGCTGCTCTCCAGCAGGCAGCACTTATCCTGCAGCTCTCTCACGTGCGTCTCCAGCTGCTGCAGCTGTTTACTGGAGTCAGTCTGGGCCTTCCGCAGCCGCGTAGCAGCGTCCGACTCTGCACGCAACAGTGCATTCGCTTCGTCCAGCTGCAGAGGACAGCACACCAATAAATAGTCTGGACAGAGTTGTATTTATAATGTCCATCATCACATAGTAAGTTGAATAAACTGGATTTATTCATAACTGCTTGTTTTCTCACCTGCTGTCTGTCATACTGACCATCAAACCAACACACTGCATTTTACGGCACAAATATTCCTCATTTGTCACATTTTGCACACTGTACAGATCTTGCTTCTGTTTATTATGTGATAACTTTATTGCACAATGTTACAGTTTGACTCAGGAACATTTCACAACATGAAATGTTGTATTCGTAAAACTTCGTATGTGACAAAGAATCTTGAATCCTGCAGCTGTTCCCTAGAAAAACTTCATAGTTTTTATTTTCCTCAATTATAGATAATTTACTTTTTTGACATTATCTATTTTTGTAAAACATACAATTCTAAAATATTACAAAAAAGGTTTAATGCACAAAGTTTTGGGCACTGTAATTTTATCCAGTGGTATAATTAGGCAATTACTGCTATATTTTACTTTTCTAAATTGGGATCTTTGCATATCCTCTAAATCATTTCACAGGGAGAAATGTTCTGCATAATTAAAGAGAGTGAGAGCACGGCTGCTGCGGACGGATAAAGGTAAACTCAGGTGTGTTCTTACCTGCCTCTGCAGGTGAATGTTTTTCTCATTGGAAATATGAGAATTCTGGTTTCTCTTCTTCATCTCTTCTAGCTGGTCCCTCAGACTGTTCACTGTAAAGTGAAACACAAAAACATAATGTACATGTTTATATTAGGGTTGGAATGAGATCGATAAAACCTGACGATATTTCTCAACGTGTTGCCATTTAGGTGAGTGCACATACACACACATATTTATACAGAGAGAGATAGAGGGAGGGAATGTGTGTGTGGAGTGTAAGCCGTTACCTTCGTTTTCGAGGCAGCGTTTGCGATCCGCCTCACTCTCTGCCTTTCTGTGGCTCTCCACATTCTTGTGCTGTAGCAGAGCCTTCTCCCTCTCAAGCTGCCTTAAAGAAGACTCCAGAGCTTTCCTACTGTTCATCTACACACGCGCGCACACACACACACATACACACACATACACATACACACACATACACATACACACACATACACATACACACACACACACACACACACACACACACATACACACACACACACACACATACACACATACACACATACACACACA
>JBBKCR010189870.1:0-10357 GCA_037577295.1 Ladigesia roloffi | reverse complement strand
CAAAACTGGTGTAACTAGCACTTTCAGCACTTTCCATTGGTTAATAATGTCTACATTTTAAAGACTCACGTGGAGACTAACCAATAGTATCGATTTATGAACAACAACAACAAAGACCAAAAGCGGAGTTACAAGGTTTCCACCAGACAGCGATGATATGTTTTCAATCTTATTGGCTTCCAATCCAGATGCGCTAAACATGGAACGGCCATGTAAATTTTCGTACAAGAGTACGGTGATCACTTTTTGGTCTAAAACTTTTTAACATCTGTTCTTGGTAGAGAGGAACTGGCTGTGGGATATATTAAGGTAACATTTACAATACAATGGATGGTCGTTTCAAATTTAAATTTTATTAATAAGCAGTTATAAACAGTCATCACAAATCGATGCAGGCTTGCATTGCTAGAGGATTTGCTAAAGGCAGAATTAGGAGGTGTTCAGGGACGATTAGAATTTTTTGGCCCATTATGATGAAAAAATTTTTTTAGGATTACTTCTATCTTTTTTTTTTTTCCGGTCACCGTCCTGTTGGAAGCACTCACTTCGTTTACACTCATTTTGTTGCAATATTTTTTGTATGTCACGCCACTACTGTGACCAGCAAACAAAATGTTTTTTCGGGTTTCGACTTCCCCTACAAGCACGTCTGTTTCGGTCTCAGATAAATGTATCTTCTTACTTTTCCCTTCAGTATAATAGCTTCTTTCTGGGTTTAAATAATCCTCATTAAGTGCATTATTATCAAATTATCAACTAATATTCTTATCAGGTACTAAAACATTATTATATATGCAGTATCTCATTATCTGCAATAGTTTTACTATGAGAAATATCACTACAGATGTCAATATTACTGATATCTATCACATACAATGACACACCCCTAACCTCTACTGGTGTTCTTAGTAAGTTATTGATCTGTAAGTTATTTATCTGTAATATTTCTACCCCAATCTTTATAGCATAGTGTATTTCATAATGAGATTTTTCTGCAGATATTTAACTGGACGCCTCAGACTTTATATTTTATACTATACACGTCTCTGTGTCTCTCTTGGTCTAAGCTATTTCCTCCAGAATTGATTGAAGTTTTCTGATTCTGATTCAGATTTTTTCCAAATGTTTGACTAATGAATGAGTGTACTAATAATAATACATTTTATTTATAAGTGCCTTTCACGACTCCCAAGGTCACCATACAGAAGTTATAAAAATTAAAGAATAGATATATCAATAGATATACCAAATTCAGAAGTGTTTACAATCATTTTTAAGAGTAAATCATATTATAAAGAAATGTTTGAAGCCCACTAAGCAGACAATGTTCTCCACAGATGTTGAGGGGGGGGCGTTGGCCAAGGCTGCAACAATATATCACTTTCTTTTCCTTTAATTTAGTCTGTGCATTTGTCTCAGGCTTGCACAGTAGGGTGGGTGAGTGTAGGGGGGTGAGAGGTTGTTGATGATTCCCACTCCTTTGTCAGGTGTATCATTTGCCTTTTTGACATGTGAGAATGAGTCCTGATAAACCGGAGGAAAAACAAACAAAGTCTCGCAAATCCTCCGCTCGTTTCTCATGCGCGGAAGTGAGCGCTCATCAATGGTTTCGCACCATGCCGACCTGCAAATGAAACGTTTCCTCACAGTAAAAGGCACGTTTGAGCTGGGAGGAGGCTGGGAGCGGAGAGAAAGGTGGTGGTAAATGCGTTTCCATGCGCGGCATTAGCGGAGCTCTGGTCCCCAAGAGATACGCTACCTGAGACAAATTCATTATTACCATCACGCCGCATGTCCTTTCTCTTGTACTTTGCCTGATCCCTGGCCCGTATTTGCATTGCTAATTCTCCTCTTGTCTCTCTCCAGGCTCGGGTGTGATAAATCAGCTGCAGCACGTGGGCTTCGGCGCCGTAGCAGGGGACCGGCGCGCTCCGCGGCCTTTCACGCGTCCGGGGCCGCCTTGTTTAACTTTCTCGCGGTGACCCCAAGCTGCTCTCCGTTCCTGTCGGGCGCGGGGTGCGTTATCATTAGTCTGATTATGCGCCGAGCGGTACACAGCATATGTTTAGTTTAGGGGAAAAAAAGCACATCTGTCCACATGTTTTCATTATGAGGGGGAACTGCAATTCATCCAGACTTTCCAGGAAAATGAATAGAAAAAAAAGACCCAAATTCTTTTTGTTAGTTAATTATCGCAGAGAGAGAGAGAGAGAGAGAGAGAGAGAGAGAGAATGCAAAAGAGAGAAATAAGAGAGAGAGAGAGAGAGAGAGAGAGAGAGAGAGAGACGTATGATAGCGGAGACAGACTAATAAACAGAAATGGAAGTGTGTGTGAGACAGAGAGACAGAAAGAGAGAGAGTTAGAGAGAGAGAGAGAGGATTAAGGGAAAAGAGGGACACAGACAAAGAGCAAAGAGAGAGGTGATAGACAGACAGAGTTAAGAGAGAAGGAAAGGTAGGAGATAAACAAAGGCTAAAAGAGAATAGACATAAGAGAGAAAAGAGAGAGAGGGAGAGAGAGAGAGAGAGAGAGAAGGAGACGTAATCTAAAAAACAGAAATGGAAAGGGAGAGCGAGAGAAAGATAGAAAGATAGTGAAAGAGAAAAGGATCGTTAGTTTCAGAAAGAAATACTGAAAGAGAGAAGTCTTTCTCGGTCTTACTTTCTCTTTCAGAGACAGGGAATGTGAAAGAACAAATGAGAGAATGTAGGAGAAACAAAGGGAGAAGAGAAAGAGAAACAGATGATTGGAGAGGGTTGGGAGTATAGGAGAGTGTGATTGAGATAGAGATGAGGGCGAGAGAGTAAGAGACACTGACATAGACATGAATTTAAGTGTGGGATGAAAAAGTGCTAGAAGTGAAGGGAGGAAAGTGCTGCTTTAAATGATACATGAGAGAAGCTTGAGGATTTAGACCTGCCAGAAAAGAGAGAGAGAGCAAGAGAGACAGAAAGAGAGAGGGGGGAGAGACAAAGAGAGAAGAGAGAGAGAGGGAGAGAGAGAGGGGGGAGAGACAAAGAGAGGAGAGAGAGAGAGAGACAAAGACAGAGAGGGTGAGCAAGAGAGAGAGAGAGAGAAAGAGAGAGAGAGAGAAAGAGAGAAAGAGAGAGAGAGAGAGGGAGAGAGAGAGATAAGCAGATAGGCAAAAAGGTAAAAGAGAGTAAAGAGGAAAAGGAAAAAAGAAAATAATACACATAATACAGATAGAGTGAGAGAGTAATAAATGAACGAAAGAATGAAATAACGAAAGAGGAAAATACAAGAAAGGGAGTGAGTGGCTGAAGTGCATTAGAAATGAGAGTAGAATAAGAATTTGTGAAACAGTAAGAAAAAAGAATGACAAAGTGATACAGGGTGAAAAGTAAGAAAGTAAAGAAGGTGAGAGAGTCATGCAGAGAAATGAGAGAGAGAGGGGTGGGGAAAGAGACAGAGAGAAAGAGAGAATATGAAGTGATAGATGGTAGAAAATAAGTGAGAAATCAGTAAAAGAAAGGGAGAGGGTAAGATAGAGAAAGAAACAGAGAGAGAGATTATTGACAGGTTGAAAATAAAAACAAGACAGAGAATAACTCTGACAGAGCGTAAAGAATATGAAAGTAAGAGAGAGAGAGAGAGAGAGAGAGAGAGAAAGATAGAAGAGAATTGTAACAAGAAAGGAATATGGTGGGTTGAACAGAGAGAGAAAGGGAGAATGTCCAAGTGATAGAGGTGAAAAGAAAGAGAGAAGAAAGTGAGAGACTCCGTAATAAGAACAGGAGAAAGAGTAAAGAGGGAGGGAGAGTGAGCTAGAGAGAGAATAACAAAGTTATAGAGGGTGAAAAATATGAGAAAGAGATTCAGTAATAGAGAGAGAGAGAAAGAGAGAGAGAGAGAGAGATGTAAAATATGAGGAAAAGATTTATTCTGACATGGAGAAAGACAGAGAGAAAGGCAGAGAGAAAGAGAGACGGAGAGAGAGAGAGACAGAAGGAGAGAGACACACACACACAAAACGAGAGCTGCTCGGTTCTTTCCGCATCAAAAGGCGGCTCGTGCTGAATCCGGTCTGAGGGGAGTTTGGGGGTGGTGGGACTGGATTAGGGGGATTCGGTATTGTTGTGACACCTTATCACACTGACACATTCTCGCGGAGCGCGCGCTCTGCCAGCCTCGCGCCACACTTCCTCGACTTGTACTGCGTGTGTAATTGCGTATGTTGCCCCCCACCCCCACCAAACCAACACCCCCCCCCCAATCCCAGCGACGCCAGAACACGCGCGCGCCCCGTGCCATTGTCTTCGGCATCGTACATGCTTTCTCTGGATCCACCAGACGGCTCGCCACGCGAGGCCCCGAGACGCGTCCGTGTGACAGAGCCTGTCAGCGCGCGGGGACCACGCGTCTCCTCGAGCCGCGCAGATGTGGGCCAGTGGGTCAGAACCACGTGCTCCCGCGCGCGAGCTCCAACAGGTCTCGCGCTCTGAGAGTCTGAAACTGTTTTCTCAGACAAAGAGTTTATTGCACTGAAATCTGGGGGACAGATCCTCTGAGGAAACAGATAATCAGAATCAGAACACTTCACTGAAACTGCACATGCACACAGAGAGACAGAGACAGGAACAAGATCACATAGAAAGTCTAAAATAACAGACACATGGTTGTTGTTTTTTAATCCATAAGATGCTACACCCACCTGTTAGGAGGTTGTGGCATGATTCATGTCATAAATATGTTCTAATGTAGCATCTATAAACACATTAGAATTCACCCATTTCCTGGAACCGTTTAATTTTCACTAGATTATTATTCACTAAGTGTGACTGTTTTTCATCATATAATTCTTTTTATAGCCAAAATAGGTTCTGCTTCTGGTCAGAGCTGGTGCTGAATTTCTGAACCACACTACTGTCAAAATGTCAGTTTCTATCCGGAGCAGTGTGCTTAGGAATAACTTGGTAATTGGTTGGTCAGGGGCTGAGTATTGGTCAGGGATGGACAAAAAGTAAAGTGGCTCCTGATAGTCGCACCTGAACAGTATGAAAAAAACAATGTGTGGGTGTCTCCTAACACTGGCTTTGTAGCAACCACACAATCACGCTTAACATTTTCTCATGGATATGCATCTCCAAGTAATAAACATGATTATAATTTGAATTATTTCATGATTTTGAAACTAAAATGATGCTGCTGTCACATTTCTACACCCTTCCTGGGGTTGCAGCAGGGGTTCCCTCATGATTCTTGGAGTAACATTCCAAAAAATATTCAAAAAACATCTTTTAAACTGAAATTTTCACAGGAGACCATCCAGAATGATTAAATCTGGTACTTCACTATTAAAGGAAGTTCGTTACTAGGCTGCCTTGCAATCTTTAGTCCACTGAACTGATAATGAATAAGTTAACCAGTTAACAGAATGCAAAACAAATGTTTGTTCTAAATAACAATTAGAAGTTCAGAACTGAAACTATTGAACCAGCCTGGTAGGAACGATTGTTTTTCTATTTTAAAAGGCTTTCATTTTTCCTGTTCTGTTGTTTTTGTGTTAATCAAAGCAAATATGCTTCTCGGCTCATTATGTGCAACGGAAAAGTCACCATCCCTATTTTTACATGATTATGCTCTGATTAAAAGAATGAAAGTTACTCTTCCTTGCAGTGAACGACTGACTCTTCTGGTTCCGGTTGGATCAAACTCCGTCAAAACTCTCTGTATTGATTTCAAAGCCTTTCTGAATACTCGTTAGAGCCAGTCCAGTCAGTCATGCTGTTCCTCAGCAGCTGAGATGGGAATCATCTGCAGGACTTTACTTATATTTTGATGGTTACTGTCCACTTATACACTACATTGACAAAAGTATTGGGACACCTTACCATAACACCAACAGTGACATTGCATTCAAATCTATAAACTTTAATCTAGAGTTGGTCCCCGGTTTGCAGCTATAACAGCTTCACTCTTCTTAGAAGGCTTTCCACAAAATGTCTGAGTGGTTCTTCTCCAAACTGTGTCCACAAAACGGCTTGTTATCGTGAAGCATTAAGAACTTCCTTCACTGGAAGTAAACTGGTGTTTCTCATTACTTTTGTCCCTATTGTGTATCTGGAGATGATGATGCATGTTTCATTGCAGTCTTATTATTGTGGCTCCAGCCTTTAAGACGTTTGATCCTAAGCACTGTATCACCACAGGAACAAAATGCAATCTGTTTAAAACACTTCTTTAGCTTTTCTGTAATTTAATGTGAGGTACAGTGAATAAATATCTTTGGGAACTGTTTTAATGCCTCCAGAATGGCACGGTTTTGAAGCAAGCTGGTCTCTATCTGGTTTAAATTGGTCCCAAAGCACTATAAGCTTGACTGCATCTCTTCGGTCCTCTGGATTGATAAGGCCAATATCTCTCAGGTCCAGTAGAGATGCTTGGCTTTGTTTTACCACAGGGTTAGCATAAAGAATGAACGTTACCCTTTTCCAGTGATTCTCCATTCTCCTGGTCAGTGTGTTTCTAGGATCGCTACACTTTAAACAAATCTCAGTATGACGTCTGACACCTCAAGCATCAAGACTAACAGGGAGAACTTCCATATTAGGAGTTATTTTCCTGTACGATAACAATCTAAGGGTTCATTAAAATACATCGCTTTTGTATTTTAGACATTCCCTAGACTTTATTTCAAAGTACTTTTTTTTTAGCTGCTGATCGTTTCACTTCAAGTTCAATACTTCCTTTTATATAGCAATAATCAAAGATGGCCGCCCACCTTGTGCCACTGCAAGGGTACACTGCGTATATATTTGGTGTACAGTCAGGACGCCATTGCTTTGAGGTCCCTGCTGGGGACCACAATCACGTCTTGATTATTGCTCACAGTCGTGTGTGATCCTTCTCTTTTGTTTGTGTGTACATATTCTGAGCTCTCAGAGACTCTTGTTGTAAAGATTTGTGTTGAACTGTGTGCCCTGCCCTTTATTGCCTTATCCATTACAGTATATAAGGTCCTTGTGTTTTCTTGGCTTGCTTTATTATCTTTAGCATATTACCTTCAGCTTTATTTTCTTTAAATAATCTTTAGCATTACTAAAAATTGTCTTGATTGGCACAGTCTATTCAATGTTCCCCCTGTCTAGGTAAAGTATTTCAGATCAATATGCTTATTTGCACATTGTTACTGAACACATTTACCTCATGTTATATTTGCACATTGTACAGTTTGTCCTTGTCTTGTCGGTCAAAAATTGAAGTAATCTGACCTGGTATCCAAATACCACCTGCACAAAATCTCAATTTACTGAAATTGCACATGACCACTTTGCAGTGTCTCCTGTCCTGTCTTTGTTATTGGATATTGATTTAGCTAGCATTAGTACCTTTTTATCTTACTTACATTTGTAATTTCTTGTAGTTATATTTTGATATTCTTATAAATGCACCATGGGGTGTGGGGTGAAATGGCATTTTGATATGCTATATACTGTTAATATTGTTGTACTGACAATAAAAACACATTGAATCGTGATCTGGACTAATCCAGCTAACATGCTAATCGGTTTGAAAACCACAGCTGGTCAATCAGAATAGCATGTGTTATGAATAATAACTAATAAATTTGGTATTTTAGTGTATTTGGATTTATTCTGTCCTGTCTAGAATTAGATGATTGCTCAATTGATATCTAATGGGATTACAGGCTAATCAGCTCCAACTCTACTTGACTCAAACTGTTTACACCGGTATATCATCTCAACTGTTTGAAAAGAATAAGATTTGTTTGCATTTTATTTTATGGTCAAGATGGTCTGTAATTCAGAAAAATAACCTTTGCCTCGATATTGAAAGTTTTGCACATGACTGTTATGTATTCATTTTTGTGACATCACAAACAAATTCAACAAATGAGAGCAGCAAACATTGTGTGTGTTGGAGAAGGAAACCAGTTTTAGTCTGTTTTACACCATTTATATTTGATAAAATCAGATTGTACTAATGTGCTCTGAGTTCGAAGGGTTAAGTAGGTTGTCTTATGAAGTTCTGGACATTGTACAATGTACTGTTAACTTTAAAAATGGACTAAACTACCTTTAGCTAAAGCCATGCTAAGCTTCACAGCTGGTTTGCTCTTCTTTAAAGAGAACAAACGGTGCCTAGGGACCATGAAAAGATGGCGGCGCTCTAAACGGCATGTTGGAGGCATGGAAAAACACGGGCCCATGACTTTGCTCGTATATCCCTTCGGAATACAATGTCGTCAACAAAGCACGGTGGCGAGCAAAGTCATGAGAGCAGCCGTG
This sequence comes from Ladigesia roloffi, assembly GCA_037577295.1. Classification (NCBI taxonomy): domain Eukaryota; kingdom Metazoa; phylum Chordata; class Actinopteri; order Characiformes; family Alestidae; genus Ladigesia; species Ladigesia roloffi. The sequence goes on along the minus strand of JBBKCR010189870.1, from coordinate 2,086 downwards.
GCATCCCATCAAGCTGAGTATGGGAATAGTCAGCGAAATTGCTGCCCTTTCTCTTGTTCCTTTATTGAATTACGTGCAGTGGGCCATGCGGTTTCTATTGGCCGCCTCCCTGTGGATGGGCTTTGATGGAACACTAGAGGACTCCGAAGCTGGAGGAGGGGGGTTGGGATATAGGAGGAGGGCGGGGGAGGCAGGGTGGGAAGCGGGACAGCTCTCTCTGTCATGGCATTGGACCTGTTTCCGGGCATGAGCAAACCAACCAGCAACATGCCACTGGATCTGTCACATCCACTCAGCGTCAGGTTGAGTGACACCGCCTCCTCCGGCGAGAAACGTTGAGCTGTCTTTTTTCCCCTTCATACAGATGTTGAATGCACTTTACACTGACTTTAAGGTTTGGCATTCAAATAGGCCAACGAATGGAGTCCTTTTGTTAAGGAACGCTCCAGGGGTTTCCAACACCTGTACTGTGGATGATTACATCCATAATTATTTGGACTTGTTTCCCCGCACCTAGCAACCGAACAGGAAAGCTTTTGACTTGAAAACCTGTTCCCATTGGCTTCTATTAGGAGTGTGTTTTGAGTCTGATTTTTAAAAAGAATGACAGGGTAATTATAGTCCTAATAGAATAACACCTATTGATCATTTTACAGACATTGAATGCACCTTAGATTGACTTTAAAGGTGTTTATATAGGCCAACAAGAAAAGTCATTTTTTAAGGAATGCTACAGCGCTTTCCCACATCTAAATATGCTGCATGATAAAACTCTTATGTTGACCTGCTCCCCAGTGAAGGCAGGTGCTTAGGCAGACAGAAGAATATGAATTCCTTTGTAATTTAAAACAAAACAAAAGGCACGATGGCCAGAAACCAAAACTCCGAACAAAAGGAAACACAATCACGAAACTCAGGATGACGGTGGACCGACCACCCAGGTCCACCACGAACAAAGCTAAATACTGAACACAAAACTCAATAAACCAATTGAAACACAAAGCTAAATCCACTGAGCACACCAGCCAGCTGAAACACATAATCTAAAAAGACAGGTATGCTCAGTATCATAATAAAAGTCCCAACAAAACCTAAAAGCAGAGCCTCAAGTAAACACATCAATAACATGATGTGCTGTGTGTTGTTGACTACCAGAGACAATCATTTCTATGCACCTAGTGTCTGATCATTTTTATAAGAACAGGAGAATTCCAGTCTGTGCTTTCTGATCATAACACAGAGGCGGAAGATGTTGCTGTAAATCACTGCATTCAGAAAATCGTGCCAGTGTTATCCAGGGTTAATGGGGAGGGATGGTATTCGGTATAGGCATCATTGACCTACTCAGAGCAAGGCTAGGTTTGATTCGGTGACTCATGGTTGTTTATGTTGGGCTAAATAACACCCTGAGTGTCTGAGGTACTGAATATAAGAAAATAATCACATTAGATCTGCTTGTTGGATGTTACTGTGGCTTCTACAAGCAAGAGACTGTGGTTAATTCAGGCAAAGACACTTCGCTACATTAATGGAAGTCACTAGGCAAAACTCTTATTCAAAACTCAAAACTAATGTTACATTCAGCTGTAACAGTGATACACTATATGTTGTGGTGCAAAGGGACGTTTATCAAATGCATTAATGTTAAATATTATGGAGGTGTAGCATAAACATGCACAACCTTATGGCTAGTGAAGGCTAAAGCAGTGAACGGGATTAACAAGTGTCCCCTTGTTTTCAGTCATTTTATATTTATAAATATATACATATCATGAATACAAGTATTTTTAAAGCAATCTATTTGTAAATGTGTTGTGTTTTGGTGACAGCACTGATTTAAAATTGTGGACAACACTGATTTAAATATGTAGATTGATTGGATGAGGGCGTTAAAGTTTTAACAATGTTTACTATTTTGGCATTTGTTCCAATTTGCATGTCCAGTTTCGAGCCCAAACATGAACTCTCCCAATCACATTGTGCTGCCAGTGCTTGGAAGGTGAAGACTACCCAGCTGGCATTTTAACGTGGAGTCAGCGTTGAATCAGCGTCAGGTGCGTCAGGTGTCAGTGTTGGATAACCGTTG
>JBBKCR010189827.1:0-13677 GCA_037577295.1 Ladigesia roloffi | reverse complement strand
TGATGTTTATTTGCTTACCCCCAGGGCATCCAAGTTGAAGGTGACTTTGTTTTCTCAGCAGAACACAAACACAGATTTTTAGCTTTAGCCGTAGCAGTTTGGTAGTCATTTAATGGAAGTGGATGGACATCAAACCTTTTAAAGTAAAAAAACACAGACAAGTCCATATTACACCACGTGGCTCGTGACGACACATTGATGTCTTAAGACATGAAACGAAAAGTATTTATATCCTTTTTTACCTCTGAAAGAGGTATGCTCTTTGGCGTAGGTTACGCAAACGCCGTAAGTGATCTGTTGCGTGAAAATGTCACTCGTTGTTTACACAGAGCACAGAGATTCCGGCATTTGCGTATCCTAGCTCGAGACGGCTCTTGATGGCTCAAGAGCTTAAGATTTATATTCATACTGTCATTTCATGTTAATTTTAGATCTTCATTGTAAGAAGAAGGTAATGGTGAATGCTGTCAAATTCTGCTTTCTTTCTGGAGTGCCTGGACCATCTTACACTGTCTTACACTACTTTGTCATAGGAATAATAAAAATACAATACAAATTTAATTGGTTTTGATGTGTAATGTAACACTATACACATATTTAAACAATTTTCGGAAATAGCTTGTGACCGAACGCTCCCAGCACTTTCTCTAGCAGAACCAGTGGTGTGTGATGTTCTGGATCCTGGGGAACCTTCTCCAGCAGAACCAGTGGTGTGTGATGTTCTGGATTCTGTGGAACCTTCACCAGCAGAACCAGTGGTGTGTTCTGTGGAGCTTGTGGGTCTCCAGCTGCTCCTGCAGCTGAATGGAGAAAGATCTGGAGACTGGGGAGGACGAGACGTCCCTCTCTAAACATTCTGCTCCTCTCTGGACTGAAGAGAATTTTTACACTGTTTTTCAGAAGCGTGGGATCATTATTCTGTAGAAGAATGAAATTTTGCCCAATAAAACCTGAACTTGAAGGAATCGTGTGACTTTAGTGACACTTCTCTTTATCTCCTGCCCCTGACGTCTCCTAAAACGTGTCGTAAAAGAAAGCTTCCGCTCCTTTAACACTTTTATGGACCTTTGAAAGTCGTAACACCAGTCACTGAGTGGTTCTCAGGCTGGTTCGCCCCAGGCCCGGTTCTGTCAGGTCAGAGGATGAGGTGGGAATTTCTCTTGACAGCTTGCGTTGCAAAAACTTGTTCAACACTTTCACAACTGCGTGGGGAGGGGGGTGTCTTTCCACACAAACACTTCTGCTTGTTTGTTTGTTTGTTTACAGGAAAGACTGTGTAGGTTTAACCAAAATCTAGAGACATTTTTGCAATGATGCAGCTAGAGTTTATGGAAAATTCCATTCTTATTTCATACATTACCAGTCAAAGATTTAGGCACTGAGATTTTCCCCATTTGCATGTCACCCGTTTACCATTTACTATGAATACACTCAATTTTCTTTACAAAACATTTACAGTATTTTCACCATTTGACTTCCTTTATTAGCCAGATATTATCAAGGTGTTAGATAATTATGGAGCAATTCAGTGATGAAACAGTAACGAGTGCCTTTAAAGTTAAAGAACAGTCTCTTTCAGCATCCATCCATCCATCCATCCATCCATCCATCCATCCATTTTCTACCTCTTTATCCCTCACTCAGGGTCAGGGGGTGGAGCCTATCCCAGTTGCTATGGGAGAAGGCGGGGTACACCCTGGACATTCGCCAGCACGTCGCAGGGCCGTTCTCTCATCATGTTTCACATATCTTCGTTTACAGTTGTTCACTCAGCAAATTTCTGGTGTTAACGAGAATAAAACGACCGGGAGAGGCAGTGTGATGCTCTGGGTGATGATCCAGGAAACCTGTGGACGTGGCTTTGAAACCTTTATCAGCAGGAATACCCCCCCCCACACACACACACACACACACACACACACTGGAAATACTGTTCAGGAACCATTTGAGGAACATCACAAAGATGCCCAGATCGCAGTCGAATCGAGTTTCTGTGCTGGACAAATTAATTTATTCACAGCTTACAGGACTTGCTGGTACAGAAGCAACAACCTTCACCGACGAGGTCTTGCAGAGTCCATGCCTCAACGAGTCAGAGCCTACGCAGTAGAACCTACGCAGTATTAGGCAGGTGGTTTTACTGCTATGACTGATCTGTGTCAATAGTCACTTTCATACTTCATCACTTTCAATATTCATATATTGCCATTATAGTCCATAAATATCAGGCGTGTACATTCCATTGTCTATAAACTATCAGTTAGAACTTGTGAAACTGAGATTTCTTCAGTCTGTGTTATTGTTTCTTTCATCTTGAGCTCCCCGCAGGTTTATGGAGAGGCAAAGTCACCACAATGTTGTTCTGATATCGCAAAGTGCATCTTTAAAGAATTAGCGCTGCGCCTGTATTCTCATTTTTATTAGCAGCGTGGAGGTTTTTATGTCGGCTCTGGTGCTGTTTCTCATCTTTCCTCACCCAGGATGCTTCAGAACACCAGATCCTCCGGAGCCGAACTGGCCTTGTAAAATAGTTTTACTTTTGTGAAAAGGTTGGAAATGAGGAGGAAGTGCAGCTTCACAAATGTACAATAAATAGCCAGCGTACACAAGCATGCATCACTGTTTAAAGACATGCATACATACTGTGTATACACATACATACATACACACATTTATATATACATACACACACTTGCCCTGCAATCGGAGGATAGGGGTTCAAATCCCATCTGCTAGTGTCAACACTGAGGTAGAGCCCTGCGCGGGACTGTTTTTTAAATCGCGCTCCCGCTAAATATCTGATCATTACAACCCACTCCCGCTATATTTATGACGATTCCCGCCCGCTCCCGTCCGCACTCTCTGTCACTCCCGCCCGCTCCCGCCCGCAGGGCTCAAACACGAAGCCCAACTCTTTACCCTCTTTGTTTGTTACAATTTTAAAGTTTTTCCATATCTCAGATTTCCCCAATTTTAGTTTTGTTTTACATTCTCCCTTCACAATTTTATTACCAACATCAGCTGCATCCTCCATCCTGCTACGCTAACAATTTTGGGACCCGCTGTCTATTATATCCTGCCCACTATCTCTGTTGCTCCCGCCCGCAGCAATCTAAAACCCGCCCAATCCCGCGAGATTTGCGTTGGGTCCTGCAGGACCCGCGGGATCCCGCTCCCAATGCAGGGCTCCACACTGAGGTACCCTTGAGCAAGGGACCGTCCCCCCACACTGCTCCCCTGGCCCCCCTTCGTTGCTGGCAGCCCCCTGCTTCACTTATGAATGGGTTAAATGCAGAGAAAGAATCTCACATTGTTCATGTTGTGCTGTTGTGTTCACGCGTGACTATAAGGGTTAATAATGTTAAAATAAAATAAAATTATATATATATATATATATAAGGTTCCAGCTCACCCCTGCAACTCAATGGGAGAATGATCTGGAGGCTGGGGGGGACGGGGATATAATTTTGGCCCAATTTTGATGAAGTTTGGGATCGTGATCCTGTTGAAGAAGGAAACTTAGTCCGGTGACACAAAAACCAAATGGAACTGAGTGATACTTTATTATTTTTTCATGAACAACACAAAGATAGATCAGTCACTAAAAGCAGACCTGAAGTGACTCTTCACAAAATATAGTTTAAGTCTTTGTTACTACAGTAAATCATTAAAAACAGTCAGTTGCATGTGTTTAAAGTGTTTATAATTAATTCTTGTAATATGTTGAAAAAAACAAAACATGTTTTTTGGTTTTTTTTAATCTGAGGGTCAAACCTCAGGCCTGAATTCTGCTTTCACTCTTTTGAGCTTCTTCTGTTGTTCACTAATGATTAACAAAAAGGGGTCAGAACTTTTTCTCCTGACCAGCAACCTCACAAAATCAGACCTATTCGCCATTTCATTCATCCACAATGTACCTGAAGTGTTGTTTCAGTACTGTTTATGTACTCACAGCTTTCTTCAGTCACATCTGGTGCCAGGAGGCGTCACCTGATGAACCGAAGCAAATCTCCTCAAAGGGTAAGATGCAGCTTCCACTGGAGCCACAGCTGGCAGTTAAAGGTTCTAGATTATTACTAGCAAATCCCAGTTCTTTAACAAGGAGGCCTCAACCGTCTGTCCTGAGTGGAGTGAGGGCTGAACTAGCTTTAGCCTTCCCTTAACAGTCTATGTGGGACACTTTAGACCATGAGGGGTTTCAGAATGTTGACAGATGTTAAACTATGCAATGGCCTCAAATGTAAAGCGAACTTTGGCCTGTAAATGACCTGAAATGACCTGTTAGCTCCAACGGTCCCTTAAGATCATGAAGGCCCCACTGTCCGTTAGCTGGTGCCTTACCTACATTAGCGCTAAGATGGGTTTCTTTATGAGAAAAATGAAAACCACTGGACTTTGCCATAAACAAACAAGTTCTAAACCAGGAACAGCATTGTGAGCAGTTTTCCCTCAAGTGTGAATGGATTGTCTGAACTAAGAGTACAAACAATGCAATAATATGCTAGAAGCTGGTAGGTGCAGCAGTCGTATGCAAGTCGTCTGCTATTAAACCTCAACACTATCAGTCAACACCAGCAGCACCATCAAACCAACTGAACCGTCACTTTTACCAAAGCTTGCATGTTCGTTTGGAGTGTTCTAGTGAGGCTGATATCAGTTCAGTCAGCAGCAGTTTATTCATGTAACCGTATTTTGAATGGTTAACTGTTGAAATTTTGGCCTGTTAACCAGAGGCTGCTCATTTTTAATTGTAAAATGAGGATGAGATGGATGGGCGTAGTTGCCACCCACGTTTAACATAAATAATTTGTTCAGACATTCAGAAAACGTTAAGTGTAAAGACTGAGGGAGTGATATACAGGGACGTCGGAAGCATTTTTAATGTAAGGAGGATGCGTGAGGGCGGGGTTTTTGAAGTGGCAGGGTTGCTGCGTACCTGCAAATCTCATCCCTTTAGAGGGTAGGGGTGTTTGGAAACCCCTGTTGAATATTGAATATTGAATCTTGAATATTTGGTGAAAGATCCCCTCCACTTAATGTATAGAAGAACACACACCAGTGGAAATCCCAACAGCCTGTTTCTGCACTGACCTTTCTCTTCCCCTGCATGTGGTGAGTTGGAGGAAAACCCGAAGCAGATTTCCAGTGGTGTGTGTTCTTCTATACATTAAGTGGAGGGGATCTTTCACCAAAGATTCAAGATTCAAGATTCAACAGGGGTTTCTAAACACCCCTGCCCCCTAAAAAGGATGAGACATTACATGCACGCAGCAACCACGCCCCACACCCAAACCCCGCCCCCACACCCAGACTCCACCCCCACATGTCCCCCTCACATTAAAATGTTTCTGACTGCCCTGATGAGCTGTCAGAGGCCTGTTTTGGTGTTAGGCTGCATTTGATTTACATTCCAGTGGAGGGTTAGCCACAGTTGGCAGTATTTTCTGAAGCGAAGTGAAGTGACCATTTGTCATACGTAAACACACCAGAGCACACAGGCTGAATAGAATGAAATTATTCCTTTGCGTTTAACCCAATTATCCCAATGAACCCATTGAACCCACCAGAGCAGTTGAACCCATTCAACCCAACAAACCAGTTGAACTCATTTAATCTACCAAACCAATTGAACGAATTTAACCCATTCATCAAGTGAAGCAGCGGGCAGCCATGTACACAAAGCCGGGGGAGCAGTGTGTGGGGGTGTTCCCTTACTGTTCCCCAGCAGTCCTGGAATTCAAACCCACAACCTTCTGAATGCAGGGGCAAATCCCAAAACACTAGGCCAATGTTGTGCAGTAGTGTGTCTGTAGATAGAAGACTGGCGGTTACTGTGTGTACTACTGGTTTAATGAGACACATTCGACAGAAATACTAATAAACAGTGTTGACGGCAGCTCTCATTATTAGTGATGCTTAAAGCTTCTTAGAATTTGAGGCGGTGTTGCCAAGGTTCCTCCAAATTTCTGAACCAGGAACGTTCCAGTGGAAGGTTCATACTAGGAGTCTTCCCAGTTTTAATGGAATACACGATTAGCTTCATAGATTTTATTCTTGTTGTGGTTCATGAGGAATTTGTGGCATTTAAGACTTCTTAAAGAGGCTAATGCCTCTGATAGAGCATTGTTTATGATAGTTTAGAGAGGGTTCGGCCTAAAAATGATTTCAAATCCATTCATGGTGGAGGGATACATACAGGCTATTATGAGGCAAAATAGTCCCCAAAGAACTCCTTTATTTAGTTATACCACAGTTTAATCATCATTAATATTACAAATAAACTGTCAAATGACTCTAGTAAGTTAGCTGATGTGTTTGAATAAAATAAAATGACCTCTGGTTCCATTCACCACCATTGTAAAGACATTTGAATAAAACAATTCAGGACATCTTCATAGTATAATTTGTATCACTGCATGAACAATTTAGCGATGCAGGACTTTTACACATCTGAGTACATTTCTCTGTAATATGTCCAAGGACATGACCTGACGGAAAACAACTGCATGGCAGGACCTTTTGGCCTCATGATTTTAATTTCTTTTTCTTTTCAGTCAGTTTCTTTGCAACATTTTATCAATTAGCATCAGGACTAAATCATCATACACTTGTTTAAAACTCCTACAAACTGTCAGTCCTCACTTATGTACAGGGTTGCTGTTTTTGCACAGAACAGTCTTCATTGTGTTTAAAAAGCCACCCAAGGAAGTGATAGTATTAAATAAATAAGTGCAAATATAATTAATCAACTCCAATTAAATAATGTAAATAGGACAGTACAGAAAATGTTCAATATACAGCATGTGTCACAGAACGAACCATTCAGTAATGCTGAATTAAAAAATAAAAAAAGTGGTTCTCTCAGATATTTGTGTTTTCATGAAGCTCCTACCCTCTCTTTTCCTCAGAGTTTTATGCAGCTCTGGGTTCCTCAGTGGAGCTGCCGTGTGCGGATGGTTCAGAATGGAGAAAAAACGGATCAGCGGTGGGTTCAGGCTCCATTCTAAACCTACACAACACCAGTCTTAAAGACGAAGGCTCCTACACTTGCCATTGCCCAAATGGAGATCTAATGGAGACCCTGCACCTGAAGCTGGGCTGTGAGTGGAGTGTTTGTTAAATGTGGTTTAAAAAATGATGGTATATTTAACACGCATTTAGTAACCCATTGAATCTCCTCACACAGATGCTCCTTCTCCACCAGAGTTGCAGTGCTGGGCTCCTGGATATCCTCTAATGGCTTTGTGCTCCTGGACTCTAACGTCAGACCCTGTACTGCCCACTCATTACTTCGCCACCTACTGGTAGCAGTTAAAAACTCAGTGTACTTTAATGGAGTTTGACCCTATATCTGTCCTCTATATCCCAAATGTAGTTAATCAGTCCAGAAATGTTTGGCTTGGTTCTGTTACATCGCATGTGTTTTCTGCGATTAACCACAAGTAATTGCATTGTTATATGCAAAATTAACAATGCAATTAAAGGAGTGTATTGCGTACTTTAAAATACTGCTACATAACCAATAATAACATTCAGTGGACAGTTTCACAAATGAATGACAATTAAATTCATATTATGGGGCTTGTTGTTTTATCAGATATAAATTAAGAAAGGGTTAAGTATATTTTAAGTACCTTGTGATTGGCATACAGTGGGACACGAGAACACATGGGAAGGGGCGGAGTCAAGACCTAAATACAGGTAAACAGAAAAACAAGGGGGCGGGGCTGAAGCAAGGCTCATCCCATAACAGATTCACCTGGATCACACACAGAAACAGCATCACATGGAGAATGTGAACATCAGCATAGACAAGAAAACAGAACATTTAAAAAATCCAAAAAACAGGGACAAGAAAGGGAGAGTGTGTGGAAGTGAGAAGGTCATCCCATCAAACACATCAAAATCACCACAAAGAAGTTTACATTTTGATCATCCAACAAAAACAATCAAACAAAGTCCACCCAGTCTTGTGTTTGTGGGCTGTAGCATGATATGACCCAATGTTGTCTTAAAAAAAAAACAGCAGAAGCCTGTAGTTTATCTACTACTACTACAAAAAACAATAACAGTAATAATAATAATAATAATAATAATAATAATAATAATGTTATTATTATTATTATTATTTATTTTATTATTATTGTGATGATTATCTTTATTGTTATTGTTATTATTATTGTTATGTTAAATTTTATTTTTAGAGCGCTTTTATAGGTACTCAAAGATGCTTTATATAGAATATAATCAAAATGTTTAAAACAAAATGTGATCTTCACCAAACATTTTGTCCAGTCAACCACATTTGGGGTAAAGGGACAGGTCTTGCAGATCAGTACATTCACTGTGGAGCATTTCTCTGAATATTTGACTTCTGATCCTCTTGAATGCTGACAGGTCTTCTGGAGATGGGAACCCGGCTGTCCACTCGTGCCTCAGCCAGAGAGAACACGACAGGCAATGTGTGCTACAAGATCTAAAACTCTTATCAGTAGGGCCAATACTGGTCAATGTCACTGCTGTCAATGCTCTAGGGAGTGCAACCCGCATCCTGCCTGTCATTTTAGAGGACATAGGTAAGATCAGTGCTGTGCCAGTTCACACTGAAAAAGAACCAGTTCGAAGTTCAGTTCATTCAAATAAAAATAAACTAGTTCCCATTCATTTTTTTTCACATTTTCAATACTTCTGTCTGGACCTACTTCAATCTTCCCCTTCTATCTGTTATACCACTGAACAATCCTAGACATAATTTACATAAAAAAGATCTTAGATCTTACCACTTCAGCAACGCATGTTATGCTGAATGTGAAAAAAACGTGAACTAGGGCATTTTTGTGGGAGAGCAGTTCACTCCACCCATTTTCAGCCATCCTCAACCGTAAATGGCCTGGTAAGAGAGTAGGTTAACACATCCTGCTGTGGTTCAGTGGCAAAACGATGAAAGTCAGAAAAGGTGCCAGGTTGATACCCCACTGTCAGCAAAAATTTTTTTACACAAACTTACACAAAACTGATGAGGGCATGTCCGGGAAAAAGAGAATGCCTGGTCATCCTACATACCACTATTTTTTGTAGCTACACTCATTCTCTTAGCAGGTTCACTGCTCATTTTGACCACATAGTCCATCATTTTTTCACCACTCACCGCTACTGGCCAGTGCACACACACACACCAACAACCGTGTCTCACAGTAATGTTTGCTGGAGTTTTGCCCTTACAGTCGTCTATTATTGGCCAAATAGGCTGTGATCAATTCAAAATCACTCATATTTTAGGATGTCCTATACAATACAAGATGGTTGGCAACCCTACTTCACTCACTGGTATTATAGCAACCATGCAATCACACTTTACATTTTCTTCACATATTCATTTTTTTTGCTAGACTAGTTAAAAATGACTCCTGACATAAATACCCTTCTCACTAAAGAATTCTCCCTGTCTGCAGTGAAACCTGATCCACCTGTAAACGTGAAGACCACCGCTTTGCCAGGCAAGAAGGTCCTTGTGCAGTGGGCTCCTCCACCAACTTGGCCGGACCCTGAGAACTTCCCACTTAAATACAAAGTGCACTTCTACTGGGGCAAACCTAACTTGGCTAACATCGTAAGTCCAATCTGAAAGGCATGCCTGAGCCAAAAATGCTAATAAATGCTAGCAAACAACATTAGCATTGCACACATTTTCCAGATGGGTCCCTATGAGTCGTACAGCATGGTGCGGAGAGGGCTTGTGCCTGGAAGGACCTATCAGATCCGAGTGTCTGCCAAGGACTTCCTGGATTACGGTCAGAGCAGCGAGTGGAGCGACCCCGTGAACATAACTGTAGCTGATGGCTAAGCTACAAGACCACCTGACCACACGGAGCCAACGCTCTCGAAGGTAAAACTAGAGGCTTCAGTGAGAAGGTCTTTGCTATTTCTAGATTATGATACACAGGATATTGAGAAAAGTGTGTTAGCCATGTAAATTTCACATCGTCACTTGTAAAAGTGAGGTACAGTGTCAATTTTATCAATCAGATTTAGAAAATAAACCAACTTTGAAAAAGATTTGCTTGTCTATGTCATGATCAGCTATTCCTGAAAGACTAGAAACCACATTTTGTGTACATTTTACATACATATATGTATAATACTGCTATACATGCTATTCTACTACATTTTATATATTGAGAATTTCAATATTTTATACTTTAGTTTATTTTTATTTTATCCTATTCTATTGTTTTTCTCAATTTTGCTGCTTTCAGTTTTGTACTGTCCACTTCTGCCGTATTTAGCAAATTTCACACTTGTGGGAATAATAAAGGTTTATCTTGTCTTACCTTATCTTGAAAGTATGAAGAATGACTCATTCACTGCATAGATCATTTAGTTTTCCACGTACCCCAAACATAGATATGTGTTTGAAATCCAAGTTCTTTAGTTTAGGACCAAGTCTAATGTGACTAACTAAACACTAAAAGTCATCCAGTTCTTCAGTAAACACACCCTTACACATTCTCCAAACCCTGCCAGGCTCTTTGTTACGGTGGAATAGTCTTGTGGATGTGGTTTAATACAAATCATGACGTATGGTTAATGGTCCAAGATCAGATGGTCGTTGCCACAAAATCAAATTCTTGATCATTACTTTGACTCCCAAGGTGGTTTGTGAAAACAGACCCTGTTGTCTAAAAAAACTGGCGCAGTGTTCAGTAACATGTTAAAGTTTAGTTCATATTTACACCTCACAAACCACATTCACTAGTCTGTTCTCAATAAAGAGCTGAGTGTGGTTTGATTAGGGGGTTTGGGGGATGTATTTGAGTGACTATTGACTTCTAGCTCAAACCCCAAACATGTCTTGGTTGATCAACTACATCTGGAGAGTGAGAAAATTGAACTTATCTACAAACAGGTCTTTTCACATTTTTGTACAGTGTGGAAAACCTTTCAACCTGCATACATTATTCTACCCTTGTTTTTTTTTTTTTTTTAGGGAAACTGACAAGCTTTTTGTTCAGACAATTTTCCCATGTTAGACTTGCTGCATAGTGAGCTTGTTTTCTTTAGATTTATTCCTAGTCATCATACCTGGTCCTATACGGCTTAACCCTTAAAAAGTGAGCGGCACGGGTCCATGCCAGAAACACAAGTAAGCGTGTAGAAGGGTAAACACCAGTTGTACACTGTTTTACATCGTTTTTTAGTTCTAAGGTCCATATTAACCAATAATATATGTTTCACCTCCCTCTCAAACCATCTTGCCTGAATAAACTCAACCAGTCCAGAAAATCACTCAGTTCAGCATGCGGTTGAAATGAATTTATTATTATAAGCTCATTCCTATGTTACAAAAGACAAATTTCCACTCAAAGTTTGGTTGGCTTAACTGAATGGACTCAAATGCGGGTTGAAATTACAAATAGCAGCTGGATTTGGGTTTCTGATAACAGGTAGTGTCTTAAACCGCCAGCGTTTTCAGTCCGTCACGTCAACTACAAGTGGCGTGACGAACTCGGAATGGCGAACGCCCAGAGAGAAAGATGGCGGGCGAGGCAGGTGGGCCGTGACCTTCTCTGGGCAGTGCGTGCCCGGGCCGGGTTTGCGAGTGACGTCGTTGGGGATGCTGTGGCGGCTCTGGATGGAGAAGGAGGGCTGCCGGGTCAGGTAGATGCTGGGGTCCGTGCTGTTGTAGTGACCCGGGCCCGGCGTCATGGCCAGGTCCTCGGAGTGTCCCCCAGTCTTCCTCCGAGTGGACATGGAGTAGCTGGCGCTGGACGACTTGTTGGGTGAGGAGGAGCCCAGCAGGCTGGGCAGGGTGTAGCGGTTGGGTGCGGGAATGGCGTCCGCACTCCGGTAGCGTGTGCGGAAAGCCATGGTGTAGGAAGGAGGCCGCCGGTGGCTGTTCAGTGGAGGAGCCTTCTCCGGGCTGTACGCTCCCGGACCAGGGGTTTGGAAAGTTTCAGCTAGGAGGAAGGACGGTGATTTCATTACTGCCTTTGTCTGTGACCATCAAAGGCATGAGGGGGTTCATTACTCAAATACTACTGTGTTGTAAAATAGGCCTCAAGGAACAACTTTACAAAATGCCATACAGTGCTGGATACCACATAAGCAAGTCTAGTTGTAAAAGTGCATTAGTCATGTGTGAAATACCACATCACACAGAGTAAAGAGTGTAAATCTGTTCTCTGCATTTATTCCATTTAACACATTCACTAAGTGAAGCAGCAGACAGTCGACAATACAGTGTCTGGGGAGCAGTGTGTGGGGTGCAGTGCATGAGGGAGGAGTGTGTGGGGTGCAGTGTATGAGGGAGGAGTGTGTGGGGAGCAGTGTATGAGGGAGCAGTGTGTGGGGGAGCAGTGTGTGGGGAACAGTGTGGGTGGAGCAGTGAGAGTGGGAGCAGTGTGTGGGGAGCAGTGAGAGTGGGAGCAGTGTGTGGGGAGCAGTGAGTGGGGAGCAGTGTGTGAGGAGCAGGGTGGGTGGAGCAGTGTGTGGGGAAGCAGCGAGTGGGGGAGCAGTGTGTGGGGAGCAGTGTGTGTGGGAGCAGTGTGTGGGAAGCAGTGTGTGACGGAGCAGTGTGTAAGGAACAGTGTGTGGGGAAGCAGTGAGTGTGGGAGCAGTGTGTGGGGAGCAGTGTGTGAGGAGCAATGTGGGTGGAGCAGTGTGTGGGGGAGCAGTGAGTGTGAGAGCAGTGTGTGAGGGAGTAGTGTGTGGGGAGCAGTGTTTGAGGGAGCAGTGAGTGTGAAAGCAGTGTGTGAGGGAGTAGTGTGTGGGGAGCAGTGTGTGAGGGAGTAGTGTGTGGGGAGCAGTGTGTGAGGGAGCTGTGTGTGGGGAAGCAGTGTGGGTGGAGCTGTGTGTGGGGAGGCAGCGTGAGTGGAGCTGTGTGTGGGGAGGCAGCGTGAGTGGAAAAGTGTGTGGGGAGCAGTGAGTGGGGAACAGTGTGGGGGGGGCAGTGTGTGAGGAGCAGTGTGTGGGGACGGTATCTTGCTAATTGTCAGTGTCAGTGTCATAAAATGTCCTGAGATTCGAACCCACAACTTTTTGATCACCGGTGCCTCTCCTTTATCACCAGCCCACCAGCTGTTTGAGGTGAGTGAGTGGTGATTTATTCAAAAGATAATGGATGTGGTAGAGCTTGGTAGTGCAATAGCACAAAACAAAACTGGATTTTTTACTTTTTCTGTGGTTTAAAGGCACAAAAGCCTCGTTCATTCTCACCAGACAGCTTCTTCCTCCCCAGCATGGAGTAGGATGGGGTGCCGTCTCTCCCGAAGCGAGTGATCCTGGCGTCCACTTGGTAAAGAGGGCCTGGACTGGAGTCCACAGACACCACTTGGAGAAAGATCAGAGTCAGAGAACCACTGGTGTAACATGTATTTCAGATTACACAGCCATGGATTTCTGATTTATTTTGTAATGTGTGTATGTAAAATGTGCAGGGCACTATTGTTTTATACACTATTGACCAACACTTGATTCAAAATTCTTAGCAAAACAATGTTTGGAGAAAATGTTAAAATACATATAATACATGCAAATAATTTAATACAGCTTGGAAATGTTAAACTACATTCTTACATTGTTTTACATTGTTAACTGCAGCAATTAAAACAGTGGTGTTAAGAGCAGAGTGTGTGTGTGTGTGTGTGTGTGTGTGTGTGTGTGTGTGTGTGTGTGTGT
>JBBKCR010189817.1:0-13677 GCA_037577295.1 Ladigesia roloffi | reverse complement strand
GGTGTTGATCAGGTTTAGTTAGGTATCAGTCTTAAGGAAGTAGGCTATAAAATCATCATCATTATTATTATTATTATTAATAGTATTAGTAATAGTATTACTACTACTTTGCTATCAAGTTAAAATAATTTGGACTTATTATTTTCTTATTAAGACAGTAATGACAAACTAGCTTTAGGTTGCATTTTATTTCATATCTTGCGCCCCTTTGGATGTACAGCGCTATTAGTATTTTCTACACTGCCCATTTTGATGTGCATTATCACTGTTTGAAGGATAAGTGTGGGAACGTAATTTTCAGCATTTACAGGGGCTAGTCCTTTTTTTCTGTCAGGCTCTACAATGAGTATGTTTCAATTCAAAGTTCAGTTTAAGAACTTTTTTGACCACCGCGGAGCAGCGTATGATAACTTGTTTTGCTACTAGATGTTCTCTTACCATAGTTTAGTTTATTCGCCACTGCTGTTAGTCAGGGCCATCGACCGTTGCTGCTTTGGGTTTAGAGAACTATCATTAGCTAGCTGCTTATCAAATGCTTGTCCAGCAAACTATTGTGACAAAGGGCTCCAGTTGTTACACCATATGTACTTGGTATAGACTCGGTATAGAGTTAACATTAGCCGTAACTGAATTGGACGTCATTTTGACATGTATTATCTCAATTCAGACCATTTTACCTCTGCCTATGTCTAAAGAGTTGGTGATTCAATTCAGAGTTTAATTTTGACAGATTTTCACATGAGAAAAAGTTACCTCTGAAAAATAGCTATTGAGCACCCTGCCTTAAGATATGTATTGGACAGTTATTACATAAACACATTAGATTAGTGAACAAAAGGTTATTCATGTGGTGTAGTGTTTTAATGAATGTTCTTTGCTTCATCTGACTGTGAGTTTTATCCATATGTTTAACTTTTTCTTCTCAGTGTTGTCAGGGTGAAGTTTAACGACAGCAAGAACTACATTTTTTTTCAAAAACTTTTACATTTCAAACATTTTGGAATGTGGTAAGAGATACATTTTAAAGGTATTAACACCAATAGTACTTTTCCTTCTGAAAAATACTTTAATAGTAATCTATTAAGTGCATGATTGTATCTTATGGGATCAAAGAATAACTGTTGAAGTTCCTTTGGCATCCTGTGTCTTTTTCAATAAGCCTTTGCCATTGTTTTATCTTCTTACAGTTCCCAAGAAATGTGATCGTCCTACAATGGATATTTAAGTCTTTGATGACACTAAGACAGAAGTTGGTGGGGAAGCATTAGATTATCTGAAGACACAACCTTGGTGTCCTAGACATTTTCATGCCAGGCACAGTGTGTCGTATGTCCAGCAGCGACCACTGGAGGGCGCTTCAGCCATCGTCATCGGTCCGGCCCCGACCCGGACTCCAGAACCTGCCGTCACAGGTCCCGTCCCGACCCGGACTCCAGAACCTGCCGTCATAGGTCCAGTCCCGACCCGGACTCCAGAACCTGCCGTCATCGGTCCGGTCCCGACCCGGACTCCAGAACCTGTCGTCATCGGTCCCTCGTCTCCTTCTCCAGGACAGCGACCGAGGTCGGGTCCCTCATCTCCCACTCCGGACCGGCGTCCGTACCGTCGCCTCCCCCAGCAACCCGGTGTTGCGCCCTTGAGGGGGCGTCTAATGGCGGCATTTTCACCACGTTTGTGGAGAATTCTCCGCTTGGGCTGAAGGTGAATGGGTCACGCACAAATCCAATGACATCCCTGGAAATGAAAAAGTAATCGAATCTAGCAGAAAAGTTATTTTAATTGTGTGATGAATGTCTTCATCTTGTCTGTTACGTTGCCTTCTCCCGCTGTCCTCAGTGTGTTGAAGTGCAGTAGCCTCCCAGACAACAAATCTGCGTGGAACAGATCGAGTTTGTTCCCAAAGGCATCAAGGTATTCCCCCAAATCCACCACTGATTTTCCTTTTCCTTGCAGCTGGAGATTAAGTGTATTAAAATGGGAGATGATGTCTGTTAAAAACGAAATGTTGCACACGTATAATTTGTCTTGCATGACGCGGAGATGGTCAGCTGCCGCTTTGGATTTACTTTGTTTTAAAAAATCCACTACTTGCGCAACAAAGCGCTCCAGTGCTTTGCCCTTACTAAGCCAGCGCACGCCATTGTGGAGTCAAGCACGAATTTGCGGAACAGGCGGTGCTGCCTGCTTGAAGTTCCTTTGATGTGGTTGATAATTTTCATCGTTTTCTCCATCACTTCTTTGAGCTCCCCACTTAACTTTGTGCACAGCACGCTCTGATGGATGATACAGTGGAGTGCGTTAGTTTTAGGAGTGAGAGTCTTTATTTTTGCTCACCAGATCCTTGTTTTTTTTTAATCATGGCAGGTGCACCATCTGTCACTGTCAGGTTGATTTTTTCCAGGGGTAATCCATAGCTTTTAAAAAAATCCTCCAGTTTTCCAAAGATGATATCAGCAGAGTTGTTGTCCTCCAGCAGAAGCAATGCCAGCAGCTCTTCTCGGAAATCTTTGCCATCAAAGTATCTGACAAAAACGCACAACTGTGAGATATCTGTGTTGTCAGTGGACTCATCAATACCTAGCGAAAAGTATTTGGCTTCCTTAATCTCGTCAATGACAGCTTTCTGGACTTGCTCTGCCATAACGTGCACTCGACGTGCATTAGTTGAGGCAGATAGAGGAACTTGTTTGACAGATGCAATAATTTTGTCCATTGATTTGTCGGGGGCGTGTTCTTCCAGAACGGTGATCATGCACTCCTTTAAAACCTCACTTTCCGTGAAAGGCCTGTTATGTCTACAAAGCACCCAAGCAGCCTGCAGGGATGCACACATCACTCTCTCTTGATCAGTTAAAGATTGAGTTTGCATGGGAGTAGACTGATTTCAATGTGGCGATTTTTCTCTGACGGGCCTCTGAATGCCCCGGATATGAAACCTGGAAATTAGAATGTTTTGTGTTGTGGTAACGGCGGCGATTTTACTTATTTGCAACAGCAACAGTTTCGCTGCAAATCAGGCATACTGTTGATGCATTTCGGAAGGTTGGCATGATAAATACCTACTTTTCAGTCCAGTCATCATTGAAGGACCTGTTTTCTACATCAACTTTGGGTTTCATGGTCTTTGAGAATGCCATTTTCCTATGTTAAGAGACACTGTCCTGTCACTTCCTCCGTGTTTGTTTTTCAAGTGGTCTATAAATAAATGTGAAAATATCTATCACTCCTAGTGGATAGGTGATGGGAGCCTGAATTAAATGCCTTCAGTGTTGTAGTGAAATGGAAAAAGTATAAACATTAAACATAATGCTATGCCAAAATTTGATTTTTATTTGATTTTATTTTTGGGGGTCCAGCCCCCAAGGAGACTGTCTGGTAAAACTCTGGCCCTCTGACAAATATAGCTGATGACCCCTGGTGTACACTTTTGGGGTCTGTTTTGTGGAGATTTTTGGAATTACTTTTTCAATCCAGTTTGAGAAGTTTCCAAAGACGGGGTCTTGCTGCTTTTATACCAATATTGTTGCCACACAGTGTTATGTTTGGACTTGGTACACGAAGACATTTAAATCAGGTTTGACATTTAATTTTATATACATTTTATAGTTTTGATTGTTGGCATCAAAAGGGGCAAAGGCAGGTGCATTTCACGCTGAGTACGTAACAGACTTTATTCATATATGCATCGATGATGTCAGTGAGATGTGGCCCAGGGGCATGACTGGGCTTCCAGAGACCAAAGATTATTGGTTGTTTGGCATGGCAGTGGTGGTAGTTGGATGCAAGACATTGTCACGACATGCAATGCATTACAGCTTAATCTGTATGGGGCTGCACAGCTGCAGACTTTTAATAAATCCCATGCTGCCCCAGTACTCACAGAAAATACAGTGGTCATATGAGCATCAGAAATGGATGGTAACAGAAGATGGTCTTGTCTGACGATTTAGATTTCCTTTAAGATCATGTGGATGGCCAGGTGCACAAGGGGAAGAGATGCCTCTAGGATGCACTAAGAGAAGAGGGCCAACCAGAGGAAGCAGTGTTGTGCTATGGGCAACACCCTCAGAATTCTTACGGAGTCCATACTTTAAGTGATCAGAGCTGTCTTAGTGGCAAGACACAATATTAAGCAGGTATTTTTAAATTTAAAATTTCTATGCTGTGGTTCAAATAACTAGGGATCATAACTGGTCCCCACATCACTCCCAGTGCAATGCTAGCCACTGCAAACATCAATATGCTGATAGAATTAGCAGTGATATAGCAAAAAAAATAGAAGCACTTTGTGTGACTCAGAGAAGCACACATTAGACCTCATCTTCCTAGCATTGTGATGTGATCATCTGAAACCTGGCACGAGGGTGGAAATTAACCGTGTCTAATTGGGGAGTTTCTGTATCAGCAAGTGAATTCCATCTTTTCATCGGCTCTTATACCAAGAAAATTCAAATCATAGCATCCATGTAAAGATCAATTGGTTTGTCAAGTATGTCTTTCTGCAAAACATTACAAAACATTGGTTCCAGGAGAGAAACTTCACTCTGTTCAGGGAGTGTTCTCAGAACAAAGTGCATGAGCAACCAACTCTCTAATGCCTCTTCAAGATTGGGCTCATCCTTCATGATACACTGGGTGAACTGTGGCCTTTCATCTTGACACAAATGAACTGGGTTTTTTTCTTCATTAAACTGAAAAATTGTCTTTTTACGTATGTACATTTTGGTTTGTTTTAAAAGATTAGAATCATTTTCATCATCAAAAATATCTCCAGTATATACATTAGTGATTCTATTACTGATTTTGAAGGAATAACACACTAATGTATTAAAAAAACACATTTTTTACCATGACTTTGCACATTATCATTTGATCACAAAATGTTTGCACAACTTAGAGCTTATATCTTCAAATAGTTTAAACACACATATGCACAAAATGTGCAAAATATATTTTTATGATCGCAGCAACTGGTCTCACCTCCTCAATGTCATTATCCAGAACAATGATCGTCAGAGGGGAGGAAAGATTAGCATTGCTAGAGATGGTGGTACCCACTGGTGAAGACTCAATGATGTAGCCATGATAGGTGAGTGCCTGGAAATATGGTGCCTGGTCATTCTCATCTAACACCTCAATGTGGAGGTTGGCAAAGGCTGGTAGTGGGTGCCCGTTGTCTTGCTCAGCCTGAAATTGGAGACAATTGTCAGAAAAAAAGAAACTTCGAAAAAATTTAATTTTCCATAAACCTTTATGAGTGTTGCCCTCAAGCTATACCATTAATTAGAAAACAGTCCTTAACATTTATTTATAGAAACAATAACTCATGATTGACCACAATTAACCATTAGATCAGCCACAATCCAAAATATTTTTCTTCCAATTAAATTAATTTTTTTGTTGATTTTGATTGCTTAATATATTACTATATATAGTGACCTGACAAATGATTTTTGGAGGACAAAGTAATTTTGAAAAAAATATAGCTTACATACTATTAAAAAACATAAGTGAAAACAGCATTTTTGGTTGCTAGATGAATGTGATGTGGAAGTTCTGTGCAGTGAATCCATGGAGGCATCAACTTTGGCAGTCCTCCACTCAAAAAAATGATAGCTGCAACTTAAAAAAAGTTGTTCCAAATTCTGTGGCCTCCTTCACTTGTATAAATACAAGGGCAAGAGGCCCATACATTATGATAGAGCTACTGAAACTCTTGTCCAAAGGGTGATATAACTAATGAAGTTTGTCATAACATGTTTTAGTGAGTTTGAATAATACTCGTTCATCCATAACTTTCATCAACTCAGACACCACAGAGCCAAAGAGGATTATCATTGGACAAGGCTTCCAATTATAATGAGAGACTGCAACTGTGTCCTACTAATGCAGTTAACATCGGATGTGTTGGAGAGATTTTGTTGCCAGACGGAAAGCACAAACAGCAAAAATTAGCACTTGCATTGTACTCATAGTGAAATATGCTACAGAATGTCATTGTTTGGGAAGTTTTCAAGAGTGACATACCATTGATTGCGGGAAAGTCATGCCAGATGTATACTCATTTCAAGGTCATAACTACACCTGCATAACTATAGGTCCCATCTGACAATCATAATAACAGCCAAACATTGTGATCATAATGTATTGGTGTACTGATTCTTTCATGATTCAATACCAGGGAGACCTGCGATTAAAGACAGAAAAAATCCTTCTTCTAACAGAGTATCCTGCAGGGACGCTTTTAGCCATTAGTGTTTGATCAGAAGCTTGAGCAAAACTGGGTTATATTAAATGATATTAAACGCAAGTTAAAGTTTTGTTATGGCCTAGTTAAAGTTTAGATTCAGACACTGAGGCAGGACCATAAACCTGTACTTCATGCTCAAAAGCCATCCACTTTGTAGTGTCACACACAGTGGTCATGTGTCATGCAACAGAGAAATGAGGTGAATCACATGGTATATAAACCAAGGAACGGCCATAAAGATTGCTCAGTCATTCACCTCATCCCAGACCGTGAATCTTCAGGACCATGAGTACTCAGGTTTCATAATTTTTCCATTGCGTGAATAAGAGTGCTGATTCCAATGGGAATATTTGTGCCCATGTTGCACACAGATTACAATCAAGCTTAACTCCTGATCTTAACTTGTGATGTCTATAAAGCACACCTGTCTATAAAGCAATTGAAGGCTGCCAGACCACAAAACATTCCTGACTGTGGGCATTGAGAATGTGCAGACCAGCTGGAAGATGTCCTTACATACATCTTTCCATTCATTCCAAAATGCTTCAAAGCAACCAGCAACATTCCTGTGCCAAAGAAACTGTCTGTGTTTTGCCCCATTGATTACCATCCCATTGCACTTAAGCTCATTTTCATGAAGTGCTTTGAAAGGCTTGTCATGAGGCACATAAAATCAAACCCGCCCCCTCACTGGAGTCCCTGCATGTTGCAAATAATCTCAATCACTATACATATGATGCCATCACCACCAGCCTTCACATGGTCCTCACCTCCCTGGATAATATTTGACTTCAGGAGGGCACGGTGTGACCTCTCCTTACTGAATATGAATGGCTCCTCAGTGGAGATCACACTGAGAATCTCAAGTGGACCGTCAATACCAGCTCATTACCAAGAAATATAAAAGTTCTTCTTTACCCACACAAGTACTACTCTCCTCCTCCTATTTACATATCAAACTGGTTTGTCTCACTCTATAAAAAGCCTGCTAATAGGTGATTTGAGTATTCAACAGAATAAATTAGCTCTTCTAGGGGCTCTAACACCAGCTACCGTTAGCTGTATACCTGGTGCCAAACATTATTGAGAACTTAAAAATCTAACATCTGTGGCTTCCGTAAGTAAGGAAGAACAATGTTAAATAAATGTGTAAATTAGTGCAGATTATATCCAGTGCTATTATAGGTTCTGGGTCCATCTCAGTGAGATGTAACACTGAGGCCTAAATCATGCTTTGGACACTGAATTGGTGAATGCTCAGCAGTGTTGGGCAAGTTACTTCAAAACTGTAATGTGTTATTTATTACTTGTTTCATTTCAAAGTACTTTGTTACATTACAATATTACTGTATATAAAATGTAAAGTATTACATTATTATTGCATTACTTTGAAGTTACTCTCACCAAAATAACTGGAAATACGGATTTGGCCATGTAAATATAGCTCATGACGCTCAATTAGTTCATAAAACACCCATAGGAAGGTGACGGTACTTTCCGAATGTTGGATCAGTTGAAGGTTCACTCATCTCTAGGGTGACCAGATTTGGGATTGTGAAGAAGAGGACGCCTTAGCAGGACTTTCTTTCCGGGGAGTGTTAGAGGTTTAATGAGCATGTCGGCCGCATGCATCTCGGGCCATCCAGATGTTGGACACAGGTCTCAAAAACAGGACATGTCCAGGAAAGAGAGGACATCACCCTACTCTTCTCTCTGTCTGACTACAAGAAGTGAAACATTTTTCACAGACGATTCTCCTCTGATGATCTTGAGGTGATTTTGGCGAATTTATATGGAGAAAAAAAAATCTACTTTCCAGTTTAAAAATGCATTGTAACACACATTACTGACATTTGTACCAAGTAAAATATTACCAATTTTGGTTCTGTAATGCCTTATATTACCGCATTATAGCAAAATGCAATGCATTACAGTAATTAGTTACTTTAGTAGCGCATTACTCCCAACACTGATGCTCAAGTGGTATTTAGAAAACATTAAAATATTTATTGACAAATATTCCATGTTCAAGGGCAAGCCTGGCCTTTTGGATCGGCATGGTATCCACCCCTCTGTCAAGGATGAAGGTGAACTAGAATGTACGACGATGATGATGATGACGATGATGATGATTATGATGAGCCTTTATTTGTTACCATTACATGCAACAAAAGTTGGCAATAGTTGGAGCTCATTGACTGAGCACTGGAAAAAATCCCATTGCCTGTTTATGTACTATGTGATGCATTCATTTTCATTGCACTTCATGTGACTACTGCATGTGACAGTACTCCCCCTCCTGGAACATCTCCCAATGGTCCAGGCTGAGAGCATACCCTCTGACGATAGTCCTGAATGAGTGTATGGTTCAACCCGCAAGCGTTCTTGCAATCGACCATGTATGGGGGGCAATGGTCACAATGTCACGTGTGGAGGATCTGGACAATTTAGGCAGGATCACCTTAATGACCCGAGGCAGAGGAGGTTCCGGAGCTGCTGGTGCCAAAAGAGAAGTGATACAGGGCTTGAAGTGAGAGGTGTGAAACATTGGATGAATCTAGAATGAGGCAGGCAGCTGGAGCTGGAAGGTTACAAGGTTAATCCAGTGATAAGGTAGGGTTTTGAGCCAAACGCTGTCACCTACATGGTACAATCGTCCTGGGGGGAGTTGCCGATGATTCGCTCTCTGGATGGCTTCTCTTGCCTGAAGTCAAAGCCGCCAACACCTGTGGATCAACTTTGGAGCCGACGATACATTAGTTAGTCTGTGGATGATAATCAGATGAGAGACTACAGATGGCTTCAATCACACTGCAGAAGACCTTCCAGAACCTGGCTCCCAGGCCAGCAGACCACATGCTCCAATAAGATTTCACTGTTGGTTTTAGCGGAGGGGAGTCCTGGAGGAGCCACTAGCTGTACGGCCTTGGATTATCCATCCACAATGGCCAAGATGATGTTTTTCCCATCGGACTCTGGCAAACCAGGGGCGAAATCCAGTGCGATGTGCCACCAAGGGTGGCAAAGAGCCAGGAAATTTTGGAATTCCCCAAGAGAAAATTGTTAGTACTCATCGCACTGGCGCACACCACGCAAGCCTGGACGAATATTCTAACACCCCCTACCATCTTCGCACACCAGAAGGCACGTTGAAGGAGAGAGGGTCTGATTGACTCCAGGGTGGCCAGCCATGGGTTAGGAACATGAAAACTGGAGGGTCTCTGAGTCAAGGCAAATGGGCACAAAGAGTCATTCATGTGCTGTGGCTGCCGGAGGTGGCTCCAAGGTCTGCCCCTGGTGAGCTTGATCTTCAAAGCTCACAGCCCCCTACCCCGTATCGCTGCAAATTGGGGTTACATTTTCTGGAGAAGAAACTATATGGATGCAGTTTCCTGTCTGGACATCGCTGGGAGAGGACGTCTCCTACACCCACATCAGAGGCGTGAAACTCCACAACGAATGGCTTGGTAATGTCCAGGTGAATGAGGAAGAAGTGAACAGGGAGCAGAGACAGTGAAAGGCATAGATGGCATTAGTGGTGAGGTGAAATGGAAACTTAGAAGGACTGGTACAAGTAGTGGGGCGCTGCAACTGAACTGAAGCCCCGGATAAAGTAGCGGTAGAAAATTGCAAACCGCAGAAAACATTGGAGCTCTTTAAGCAAAATGGGTGAAGGCCAATTTCACACAGCATCCAGCTTCTGAGGGTCCACTCTGAGGAGATATGACAAACCCAAAAAATGTGGTGAAAAACTGGTGGAAAGTGCATTTTTGCAACCTACAGAACAGTCGGTGGGGTAGCAACTTCTAACACTGCTCAGACAAGCTGGTCATGTTCCTCTTCAGACCTAGAATATGCATTTCCCTTAGCACTTCGTTAATAAGTTGTTTAAAGTCTGCTGGACTATTGCACATGCCAAATGGCATAACCAGCATCTTGTAGTGGCTATTGAGAGTGATGAAGGCTGTCTTGCACTCATCACCCTCTCTGATGCACACAAGGTTGGTGGAGATGGAGGCACCAGATAGAGCCTTCCAGGGTGGTGTTAGTCAAAGGGAGTGGATGACAGTTCTTCACCATGATTTTGTTGAGACCCTGATAGTCGATGCAGGGACAGAGTCCTCCATCCTTCCTTTTAACGAAGAAAAAAACATTGGCCTCTGCAGAAGAGGAGGGTTGGATGGTTCCGTCTCGAAGGCCCTCTGTCACATACGCTTCCAAATTTTGAGCCGGCGAGGAGGAAGCTGGATGGCTCTATATTTGCTGAAGACTTATTTCAGATTCCAGTATGGCTCCAGCATGGCATTGGCATACATTTTGGGGTTTTGGGACTCCCCAGAGTACATCTCAGCCACCACCGTGAGACAAAGCTCCTGACAGGTCGAACCCCACTGCAAAATTTTTTGGTTGTCACCAGGAGATGAGAGGATCGAGCTGCAGCAGCCATGGATAGCCCAAGAACACAGCAGGAGAGGTGAGGTGAGTGACTAGGAGCGATAGGTTTTCATGATTTTGATCTATTAGGAGAGGGACAGTGAAGTGAGTTATAGGACAATGTTGGAGGGGTTGACCGTCAACGTCAGTGATGGTTAACGGCCAAGATCACACATCAAATTCCACACCCTGACCAGCATAGGAATGGTCAATAAGGTCGCCTGCTGCTCCTGAATCAACAAAAGCAATGACAATGACCCATTTGTTGCTGAGTTGAATGTGGGCCTGAACCTTCAATTTAGAAATTAGTGGAGGGGGAGGGAGAAAATCCAGGTGACCTCTCCTTCTTCACATGGTCTGACCGTTTCAGGGACAGAGTGGACAGATGGCTCTATGATGATTCATAGAAATGCAGTATGCGCACAGCCCTTCTTGGTAGTGACAGACTTGCTCTGTCTGGATCAGGGAAGCAGGCACTAATTGCATGGGTTCCCCCACGGCTCCTGAGTGGGCATTGGAAGGCAAAATGTCTCTCTGACTTCATAACAGTCAAAACATGCAATCTAAGTTCCCATTAATGTGCTGTGACCCCAAGATAGCTGTGATTACTTTCCAATGTCCAGTAATCCCCTGAGAGTGAAAGCAAGCTGGTCTGTCCCAACATCTCCTCCAATTTAGCTTTCTTGTGTTGAAACAAGTTGTGTATTTTCATTACAGGAGTGGCTTTAGGCCACTCGTACATGCAGTAATTGGATGAGATGCAAATTATTTCAAGCAGACCCTCATACTCTATAATGTTGGTCTGCAAGCTGTAGCTACCCATTTAGCTATCGTTTCTGAAAATGTATCATTGGAGAGTGCATCTCTGCTAAAAACTATCCCGTGTGGTCTGCCTTTGGCGAGGTGGAGGAGTGCTGTTAGCATCAGATGTGTGCTTAGTAATAGCTTAGTTCACAATGACAATGCGTAAAAATCACTTCAGTTTTGCTGACTGAACCATCCAGTAGTGCTTTGAATCTGAACTTCCCATTCAAAATACCATTGCTGTGTAGATTACTGACATCCCAATTTAGGACAACATCTAACAGTGATGAAGGGTTTAATAATGGAATGTGCATGTGTATATCATGTGTCAAAATAATTAACGGCATTAAAATATTTTGGCATTAACTCATTAAATATGCGTATATATTAGGGATGAGCGTGTATCTGTTAACCTGATGAATTATCTGTATCTGTATCTGTACTCGGACTGGGCAGGGCCTATCCCGCGAAAAACGAAACTAACGCTACATTTCTTTTCATTTTGCACTTTTATTATCTGTGTTGGGATTGGGGGTTAGATGGATTATAGGAGGGGCATGTGTGAGTGTGTGTGCGCATGTGCGTATGGTTCGGGGAGAGTGAGCAGGAGAGAGGAGTGGGGCTGATCCAGTTTGTTATTGGTGTGAGTTGTGGTCAAATCAACAGCTCTGTTGTCAAAGTGTTTATAAAATATAGATTGGTGGAGTCCAGTCAGTCCGGTGTCTACTTATCTGGTGGGCCTCTACAATATATTAGAGCTGTCAAATGTAACACAATAATAACAACAAGTTAGTAAAAATTATTTTAACGGCATTAATTTTTATGTTAATAAATAAATGAATGTTAATTTTAATCGTGTTAAACTTGGGCAAAGACCGAAACTTATTCAATTATTAAAAGAACACATCTGTTACAAAACAAAATTTTTTTTATTTAGCATTCAAACACACAATATACAATATAAAAAAAATATTTGAAATACAATATTTTACTTTCTTTAAAGGAACCAAACTCTAGAAATGGTTCAAAAAGTGGACCAACAGAAAGGGATCTCAAGCTCTTTCTCTGTTCACAGTGTGAGTTCATTTGAAAGGGACTGATCCTGTTTTTGCTCCTCTTCAGCTCAGATGGCGCCTCAGTTCTTTTTCTGTTCACACTTTAGTAGGGCTGGTACGAATGCCATTTTTGAGCTTCGAGTATTCGGTAGTGAAAAACATCGAATACTCGAGTCTTCGGTGGGAGGGGCCTGAATGTATTATTATTTTGTATTCAGAAATCCATATTTTCGTAGTAAAATTATAAATAAACAAACCACTAAACACAGCTTTTCTATTTGTGCCTTAATAGCCACATAGCCCATTTTGAATTTGCCGCGAGACCCGGCCGACCGGCAAGCTCCTATTAGCCAGAGTATTAGCCAGTGCTAACCAGCTAGCCAGGTATAAATGTGTCACACTGGATTGGATTAGCTTATTTTGTTAAAAACTCCAGTTGAGAGAGTTTTTAGAAGAGGAGGCATTCTAGTGAGACCCCACCATGCACGTCTAGGCTATAAGATGTTGCAAACTTTTCTTGGAGTGCTATCAATCTGTTTTCTCTCCCTCTTCTCTGAAAATGTGCTGTTTTTCATAAGTGTCAAAATACTTGAATCTCAAAATGAAAACTCGAATGCCATCCCACCAAACTAATACTCAAATACTCAAATATTCGAGTATTCGGTTACAGCCCTACACTTTAGTTCCTCATCCAGCCTGCCACCATTCTTAAAAAATTTTTCTCCAAATTGAAGATGGTTAAAGGCTCTAACAAACTTCTACATTTTCCAAAGATCTTTACTACCATCCTTTTTCAACTTCATCATTCTTCAGGTGATGGAGAGAAAGAATGCTTTGAGTCTGAGCAGCTTGGAAGAGAAACTTTATCTTGACATGAATCTTTTGACGAGTACAAGTATCATACGATTAATACCAGTCAATATCCGTGTTCGGATTGAATAAAAATTCTCAATGGGTAGCTGACTTTGTCAGCGTGCAGTGGCGTCTGTCAGCGCGTGTAGCGCTTTGGCTGTTCAGACCAGGGGGGCCATAAAGGGGGACAGGAGCAATTCTAGGGGAGCTCCCTCCCTCTCTCCCCCTCTTTCTCCCTCTCCCTCCCTCCATCACTCTCCCTCTCCCCCTCTCTCTCTCTCT
>JBBKCR010189808.1:0-13678 GCA_037577295.1 Ladigesia roloffi | reverse complement strand
AAAAGCACATGTGTCTGCTTTTAGTTGAGAAATTCTCTGTGTTCTGGAATGTCTGTGTGGGGGAGGGTGTGTGTATTCGGTCAGAGAAGAGACGAGAGGAACCCTTATCTGTGAATTGGTGCAATAAAGATTCTTTGAAGGTCAGAGGCTCTGTTTTTAGGGTGAGATACCATCAGAGCCTCTTTGTTCTCAGAGGGATCTGTATCCAGATGGGGACTGTGAGAATAAAGGTATCTCTGTCTTGGCTCAAAATTAATTAACTTCTGAATGCAACAGTAACATATTTCGATGAATTGTGATCCTACAAGGGTTTGTAATAATTATACTCAAAACACTCTACACATACTTCACACAAAACACAACGCATGTGTGAGGTGTGTAGGGAATGTGTTGAGTGTAGTGTGTGTATTGATAGTGTGTGGAGTGTTAATGAATGCAGTGTGTAGCAATAATGTGAGTGGTAAATGTAATTGAATGTGTGTGCAGTCATAAATCGTGTTGCATGCAGTGTGTGGAGTGTAAATGAGTGCAGTGTGTAGTATTAGTGTGAGCGGTGATGGTTTGAGTGTAGTGTGTGTAGTAGTAGCGTTTACAGTAATGGTTTTCTCTGTTTGCTGGCTGGAAGAAGGTTCCCTGATGAAATTTCCGTTCGTCCTCGTGAAACTGTCTGTTCATCAGGATCTCCGGATTTCCGTATATCAGCTGTTCCTGAGTTAGGTGTTGTGTTACATGACCACCAGTACAGGAACGAGAGGAACCAGAGTTCAGAAGCCTGGCGAAATTGGAGGAGGTGAAACTGACCTCACCGTGAATGTGTGTAATTTATGATTGGCGGGTGGTCTCAGCTGTTGACTTTAAGTCAGGCGGCCTCGGCGGGAAAGGGAATCCCTGTTAAATTTAGCAGCACAGACTTCACACAGTGGCCTGAACCTGGACTGAGCGGAAAGGTCAACATTCATGTTATCTCCTACTGGTTGGTGTAATAGACGTCACATGACCAAACCTGGTACACTTGTGCCAGCACGCCACACACGTATACACACACTAACGTGTAACTGTGTCTATTCTGCAGGAATAAGTCCATCAGTGCTTCACTGGTTGTCTCTTTCCACTGATTGGCTGGCTAAAGGTTGAAGGGGGAGATCTGTGCTCCCACACAGCAGCACATGCGGACTGATTAACAGTGAGGGTTAAATAGAAGGTGGGCTTACAACTAACCTATATAATCTATAAATATATCTGAATTTACAAAGAATTCACCTACAAAATAAATTACTATGGGTGGGGAAACAACAGATGTCCCCTAATGCTGGGCAACAATTAATCTACATTAATTGCTTTGCTATACGCAAAATTAATTAATTCAATAATAGTATATTGCACTATTTTATTTTAAAAGTATTTCTATATGAACAAAAGTGCAAACACTTTGAACAAATTAGAGCAGTGTTCCCTTTAACATACAGAGCATCAGTTCAAATATAAAATACAACTTTATTTCTGTAAACCTCAACATTAATGTAATCAAATCTGCAGGCCATTCACGTTTGATCTTGCTTGTTAAAGAAAAACAGGTTACCCTCAGTGACCAAAATGGGGGGGAGGACTATTAAAGCTGCTGCAAAGAGATGAAAGTCTGTGTGCCTGAATGCAGTGTCATTATAGACTCTAGATGATTTAATCGTCAGGCATCATAATACTTTTTTCCATACAAAATCTCAAAAGGATTTGGGCACCTGACCCCGTGGCAAGATGTAGAGCCTAAAAAAACAGTGAACTTTCAAAATAAAAGGCTATAAAAAAACATTAACGGCTGATTTTAATTAAAAATATATAATTATAGCCCCACTACAGTGCACAGTAAAGTTATTAAACTCTACATTTAAGACATGAGAGACGAAAACAGTGCAAATATAAATGTGCAATGTCCTGAAGAGGGTAGAGTAGAAAAATTATGCAAATGTACAGATGAAAAAACTTCAATGAAAACAAGTTTTTAAGGTAATGTGCAAATGTACAAATGTGTGCGAATATTGTTGCAGTGTGTGGGCAGTGATTCAGTAGACATGGGGGGGGGGAGAAGAAGCTATTGCACACACTGACAGACTTGCTCTCGATGCAGAATTCTCTACCAGATGGGAGGGGGGTAAACAATTCGTAGCAGGGTTGGCGGGCTGCTCCACACTGTTGTTGGCCTTACGGATGTAGCGGGAGCTGTAATCGCCCTGCAGGTCTGGTAGAGGGCTGCCGAAGGCAGTTTCCATACCAGACTGTGATAAAGCTCTCGATGGTGCCGCTGTAGAAGGTTGTGAGAATGGGTTTGGGGAGGTGCAGCTTCTTCAAGACCATAAATCCATTCTTCACACATTTTTCACAGTGTTTAGGCCACTGACCATCTAGTGTTAACAAAGTATTTTCCCTCCAGTTTCTGGTGAACATTTTTATTTACTAAGACATCCCCAGTCCAGTGAAGCTCAGTGTGTTTGTAGCCCCACCTGGCTGATACAGAAGATCTTGTCTCTTCACACTTGCGCCCCCTGAGGTTGGGAAGGCAGAAGGTATATTTGGGCAAAACAATTGTTTAACTTGAATTACTTGAAATTCTAATAAACATTTGGCCCGCATGAAATTGTCGCATACTGTATAAAAAATAAAAACATTATTTGCAAAGATATTTTACTGGACGACATCTTGGGATGTACGTTTAAACTTCATAGGGGGCGCTGCAACTTATGCATTTCATTATCTCAAGAACCGGTTAAGGTAAAATGTGCTATTTTTGTTTGTTTCGCTCAATACAGCTTTAAATAGCACCAGTCAATACATGCCTGTGTAAAGTCAATCTTCGTATAAATAGAACTTTCGTGCAGGCCCAATTTCATGTTATATTTTGCAGTAGGTTTCCAATCATCTCTAGAAGTTTGTGCTCTTTTCATCGGCACACCAGTGAACTAAATCACCATTAATACATTTGAGATTGTTCTGAATGATAAACTAACAAGTTTATAGCATCAAGAATTAAGCTACAATAATATGTAGAATTCATATTTCAATAGTGGCAAACAAATCTCTCAGCAGATAATTTCCCCAAATTCATATAAATATTGTACATTATCATTTAATAACCTCTGTTTGAATAATCCCTGAAATATTGAAACATCTTTTATCTTTTGTCCATAAAATAAAGAGAATAATATTTACATGGAGTGAGGTTGTCAAACCCTTTATCAGACAGTGTGTGGAATGCGTATAGTGTGTGGTCAGACCCTGTATCACCGATATTAAATGTGCTCTCAGACGTACGTATACATCAATCTGTATCTAAATCTATCTATCTACATATGTATACATATTGTTTTTATTTATTTATGTGCACATATGTGTGTGTGTGTGTGTGTATGAAGGAGTACATCATGCTGACAAGAATAATTTTTTCCTCACTCAGTTTTTTAATGTTGCTGCTGACAATCGAGTCTTGAATCATACAAGCAAAATCTGATCATTCTTTAATTAGCGAACCTGTAAAGCTGTAGTCAAACATAAACAAGCCACGTGGGATCATGCGTCAGGACTTTGACTTGATATTGTAAAAAGGGGTGAGTGTAATGGAGTCAGTAACGCCAGAGTAAACTCAGGGCTGCCTCGACTGTGTTTACATACAAAATCAAAGCTTTCTATCTTATTTACCTAAGCAATAGCAAATCCGAGCCCACGGTGTAGGGTCACAGCTCACGGTGACCTTGTAGCCCAGATTAGAAAACCAAATATGACTGTAGAGCTTTCGGGGAACAGAAACTTTCATAAGAAAACAGGCTCTGAAGGGCTGAAACAGTTTCCAACAAGCAGTTCTGAAGCTGAAGGTCCATGTCCTGAAGCTTCTGTCTGTGATAAAGGAAAGCAACGAGGAACATTTACAACAGACCACAATATACACAAACTACAAGAATGTATATTTATAGAGGCATAATCCTGCTGAAACGTCTTGAGCCACTGCACATTTTTTCATATTTTGCTTTGAATCACCTTGCTGGTGCAAAATATTATTTTCTATTTGTAAAACAAGTAAATTAAATGAAAGAAATTAAAATAAATATTTTACTATAACAGTCTGCAAATTGCCTAAATGTTCGAGGAGCCTAGATAGGAGTTCCAAACACTCAGCATTCAGCACCATCTGTACTAGGGGGTGGGCAGAGCGGGCGCTATTTGTTTCTGTATTTGTATTTGTTAAAAGGGAAAAATATTCGTATTTGTATTCGGGTAAACTTCATAATGCAGCGAGCAAACAACGTCAGAATCTCCTCCTGAACTAGACTGTGTGATGGGGGGAGGGGGAAGTGGAATATCTAAAAGTGAAAGTGATCAATCGGTCACAAGCGAACACACCACTGCACACAGTGTGAACAGCACAAAATTCCTCCTCTGCATTTAAACCCATTCACCAAGTGAAGCAGCGGGCAGCCATGAATTCTGCACCCGCATAAAGCAGTGTGTGGGGACGGACTCGGGGAGCAGTATTTGGGGAGCAGTGTGTGGAGATGGTACCAGGGAGCAGTGTGTGGGAACAGTACTTACTCAGGTTACCTCAGAGGTTCTTAGCATTCTAGACTTTCTGTTTGCAGAGCGAATTCCCTAACCACGCGAGTGTGTTCCCGAATACAAATATTTTGTCTGAATACCGTATTCGTAAAAAACATGTTATTTGTGCCTTTCCGAATACCGTATTTGTATTAGACTCCACCCCTAATCTGTACCTACTTCTTCACTGGTTCAGGACTTAGATGTGGAGTTAGATGTGATTGGTTCTGCTTGATTGATTTATATGTAGGTCACTGTGTGTCTTAAAAAAATGTTCCTCTGAAAATAAGAGGCTTTAACGGATGTTAAAACCAATCAAAGTTGGCAGTAAATCATGACACTGCCCTTCAGGTGGATTGAGATGAGAATCTGAATCTCACCTTTAGTTCCACACGTTCCTTTGGCAGAAAGAAACCACCTGAGGGAAAAACATCACATTCGTCACATACTTCACATTTAAAAAACTGAGACCGTCTGACCGCAGCTGAAATTGTTTTCTCTCTTTCAAGATCCTAAGGTAAATCATATGGCTGCACACACTATATTCTTCTCTAATAAGATAAACATTAGTGAATGAAACATCTTTATTTTGCTATGTTTGCTAATATTATTATATAGGAACCCCAGCTTGTACTTCCAACTTCCCTTTTTCAAACATTAATATAAATGGGACAGTAAAGGTTCTAACACACAAAAGTAAAACTAGTAGTCAAAATGTATAGAAATGTATTAGAATGCATGAACTAATAACTACTTTACCGTGCATGAGTATACCAGTTCTTATATCCATAATACTACTAGTATTATAATGATTGTAGCAATAGTAATATGTATGTAGTATAGCAGTAGTATTATAGTGATATTACAATAATATTAGTATTATAGAAATAGTAATACAGGTATAAATTAAATGGAAGTAATAGAATAGAAGTAGTAAAGTAGTAAGAGGAGTTATATTGTAGTTGTAATAGTATAGTAGTAATAGTTATATTGTAGAAGTTTTAGTAGTGTAGTAGTAATAGTAGTAGTAATGAAAGACTATTTGAAGCAGTAAGAGTAATATATTTATAGAAGTTTTATTACAATACTAGTACTACTAGTAGTAGTAGTGATATATTAATAATAGTAATAGTAATGGCAGAATAATGATTCATAGTTGTGGTAGTATTGTAGTAAGCACAGTAGCTGCAGTAATAAATGTGTAGAAGCAGTAGTATAATAGTACCACTATTCTAGTATAAATAACAATAGCCAATGTAATATTTTTAGGGAATAATAATTATTAATTGCAATAATATTTAAGGAATTCTGCTCTGTCCAGGATAACCATACTAAAGGACGTCCTGGATGATGTAGGGATCAGTTCAGGGGTTATAAATAAGTGATGGCTTTTCTATCTAACAATATTATGTTTTACTTTGTGCAGTCCAGGGCTGATGGGTGTTTATAACATCACTCACCCCACACAACTCTGCCCTCTGCAGGTCTCTGCAGAGGTAACTGGGGCCCAGGCTGCAGGGGTCACCTGGAACCACTGGTTCTACTCTGTCCCTCCTCACACACAGATCTGCTCTCTGAGAACCACAGAAAACACCGAGTTCGCTCATGTGTCTCATGTGTTTTATGGGACACGTGTTTATGTGCGTCTTGATGCAGTACTTTCTTTTTGTTACATAATTTCAGTAAGACTGTAGTGCCCTCTTGTGGTTAATAACAATAATGCAGAGAAACACCCGCAGATCACTGTGAATTGTGTTTTTGTAGAATGTCTTGTGAAATAAAACATCTTCACTACCTCACACATCTCCAGGGCCGGCATATCTTTGCCCAGAAGCCCCTGTAGCTGGTTGCCATGGCGCTGAGTAAAGGTCTCGCACTGCAAAAAAGAAATAAATAAATAAAACTGAGCACTGAGCACACAAAGCAGAAATATCAGAGGGGCAGGGTTGAGGCTGACCTCTGGCAGGACACCAGGGTGAGACCAGCAGACGGAGCGGAGGAAGGAGGCGGACTGGAGATCAGTGGTGTTGGAGTCCAGATGCAAGCGGGTCAGAACAACCAGGGCCAAACAGGACTCACAGTCAGAGAAAACAGACACTGAAAGAGAGAGCGAGAGAATGTCAGGAGCAACATTTAGATACAATGGAAGTTTATCTGAAAATCTTTACCTTTCGAAATTATCTGCAGATATGGTTAGGGAACATACTGAGGAAGAATTTTGTGCTGCTCACATTGTGAGCTGTGGTCTTTTCACATCTGACAAATCGGTCACTTTACACTTTACATCACAGTGAATCAGATTTGTGCATATGTTTTAGGACAAGGCAGGACTTACTGGGGAGAGAATGGTATATTGTGAAATTTTAACATTGTTTATGCACTACAACAAACTCCATTTCCAAAATAGGTGGAACATGGTTTTCTATTATTTGGGCACTTTAAACTGTTGGTTGGGTGCTAAGATGGTTCTACACATCAACACATCATTTGTGACCCCACCTATCCGGACTTTGTTGTCTGCTGGCTGGGAAAGAAAGATTCCCCTGGTTTATTAGGTTTCTGAACATGGACATGCTGTTCTTCTATCGTTCTTCTATTACATCCTCATAGAACCATCACTCAGTCACTTGATACTTTAATTGAACAGTATTTGCTCTATGCTTTACTTAATTCTTGTTTGTTGTTTATTACAATTACAATATTACAATCTTATTTTATATTATTATCCTGCATAATCTAGGAGCTGGTTTAATTATCATATCACTATATGTTGTCCTGAATAACTGTGTATGTGGCAGATTAAGCTTAGGATCTTGATCTTGTATAAAGCAAACTTCGTTTGGTCCCAAACCTTGTTCAGCTGCGTCCATGTTTTGACACAAGCGCAGGGTTGCGCAGATGGAATCGGGGGAGATGAAGCTCAGAAGAGTGTCGATCAGCATCTTCACATATCTTTTAACGATAAAGTTACACTGTCCCCGAATGAGCGGAGGAAGAATATTGCACACATCCCCGAGCAGGGTGATTATGAGAGTCTGAGGGGGACAAAAAGCACAGAGAACAGAGTTCAACAGCATTACATCCCCGCAAAACCCTGATTATACAATACTGTCCTCATTTCTCATATTGACAGTACAAAAATTATATTTTATGTCCAGCAAACTGTCCTATCTTTGGTATATTTGATAGATTATATAAAAGAAATGGGAAGAAACAAACACATTCCTCTGAAACTAGTCAGGGCCTGGACTGAAAGTTCTTAAGGAAGCCTGGAGAACAGTTCTTCAAGACCACATTATCTAACAAGTAGAGGCAGCTAAGCTAAGTTATGCCATTAAGTCTTGTACTACCTACACACTCGCCTGAGATTGTTTGGGGTTCAGCAATAGCACATGTGTTCTCTAAAATATATTAGCCTTTCTAAAGACATAGCAAGTCGGTCAGTCCAGGTTTACAGATAACAGTAAGTCATACGGTGTCTTAAACCACATTAGAGTCTATTACAGATTACTAAACACCTTCATGTGCTTTGAGGTGATTGTGTGATGACTTCTTTCTTCTTCTTGTGTGTCATGAGTATCTGCTCAGACTTGCACATTTTCAGCAATATATAAAGAGTATATTTTTTACACTTTTCTCATTCTTACTAAATCAAACACATTGATGGGTAGCCACAAATTAAAAACAATATAAAAGAAACTGATTTTTCGGAGAGCTAGGGATGTGGGGAGACAGGCAAAGAGAGAGAGAGAGAGATAGAAAGAAATAGAGGGGAAGAGAGAGATAGAAAAGAGGGCAAGAGAAATGGGAAAGCAGAAAAAGAGAGATGTAGAGAGAGGCATAGAAAAAGAGAGGGATGAAGACTGGGAGAAAGAAAGATAGAGGGAAGATAGGTGGAGATAGAAGCAGTGCTGGGGATACTGAGAGAAAGAGATCCCCACCTTCCCAACACCCCCTGGTTCCAAATGATGGCTACCGGGATTCATGTACTCAGATTTCACCTCCATCTTTTGCTCTGTCTGCCTGTTTATGGTCTCACCTGTGTTTTGGGGATGAGACAGTCCAGCACGTCCACGACGTACGTGCAGATGGTGCAGGGAATGGAGGAGTTCAGCTACAGATGGAGGGAGAAAGAGGAACCGAGTCACACACACAGATCAGCTGGGGAGTAAAGGAACCTAACACACTCACACACCAACCACACTTTATTTATCTGCACGCACATTCATTTTACTCTGTTTAAGTCACAAACATAAGTTTTGCTCTTTTGTTAAATAGTATACTTTTTTTCTGTATACAATTTTGTCTGCAAATGACTATTTTATTAGAAACCGTTTAACATTGGGAATCAGCACAGTTTCACACAATGTAAAACAAATATACATATACATATGTCGTTGTAGTGAACATTAGTACCATGATGGTGGGGATCTCGATGCTCTTCTGCAGGTGAATCTTCAGCAGGTCTTCCATCTGCCTCCTCAGCTGGCCGTTACACAGGCCAAAAAACGAACACACATCCTTCGGGTTCTGCAAGGGGATGTAAAATTGTGATCTGTCTGTGTTTTTGTGGACATGATGACAAATGGCAAACACCCAAACTGAATCACTATTCACACTTAATGACTAACCAGCATGGCTACTCAGTAACTACTTAATATAAACGATGACTTATTGTGAAGGTTTTCCTCCTCCTTTATGTGATTTACTCACCATCAGGCTGGTGATCAAGCTGAGGGCCATAGGAAGATACTTCTCCACCTGCTCTCGGCACATTTTGGGGATTTCTCCAGGCAGCTCATCACACAGCTCCTCCAGACCCGACATCAGCTTCCCCTGGGCACACACACACACACACACACACACACACACACACACAGCCCACACTTCAAATAGTCTTCACACACTCAACAATCCACAGCAATGCTGCAGAAAAAAACATTCTGATTTGGGGAGATACATCATGAGACATGCTAAAAATGGATAATAGGTACAGAATAATTCATAGTAGTTACTGAATAATTTGTAGCAGATGCTGAATAAAAGTAGATCATTTATACTTTATAGCAGACACTGAATAATTCATAGAAGGTACTGAATAGTTGCATTTATGAGATACATAATAATTATCTGAACAATTTAGAAGAAACAGTGAGTAAATCTTAGTAAATACTGGATAATGTGTAATATACATTTAATAATTTATAGCCGATACTGTTTGATGTCTTAATTTGTGTAAGCATGAATTACTTTAATGACTGAATTGTAAACTTACGGTCCAAAGGTGTTTGAAAATGGTGTGAGAGTGAGTAGTCATTTCAAACTTTACCGCCACATGAAGAAAATTATGTACATCAAAAGAGGATTGTATTTAGAAGTACACAGCCAAATCAAGAATAGACTAGTACCCTTCTAAGAGATTCTGTGGAGGCTTTATACAGAGATTACCAGCCCGAGACCAAGGCCCATGTTTTACAGGTAGAAAGAAGCACCAGACACCAAAAAAAAAGTTCGATATAGTGAGAGAGAGATATAGTGAGAGAGAGAGAGAGAGAGAAAGAGGGGGGGGGCAGAGAGGAGAAGACAAAGAGGTAGAGAAAGAGAGAAGGGGGAAGAAAGTGAGAGGAAGATAAATAAATAGAGAGAGAGAGATAAAGAAAAATGAAGAGAGAGAGAGTGAGAGAGAGAGAAATCATGTTAACCACAAAACCAGATGGTGACCATCACCTCCACTTCTGCCTTTTAATCTCCATTCCTCTTTCTGATTTTCTGATTTTGAGCTGCACATGCAGTGAGATAATGATCACAATGGTAGAAAAAGGTTTTTACCAACAGTCTGTGCTGTGTTAAAAACCTATTAATCACATGATTAGATGTTATTTCCCCATTTACCCTTAAAATATCATTAACATTCTCACCTGAGTGTCTTCCTGTTGGTAAAATAGTGATAAAGTAGATAAAACATTATTTATAAAACACTTATAGTTGTAAAATCCGTTTTGTTGAGCTGTTGTACTGAAACTATACAGACTTATGACGACTTATAGGTTCAGTTTACAAATCAGGGACTGCAGTGATGAGTGTAAAAATGTTTTTGTCCTCCTTTAGCACTCTGTGGTTGTTTGGCAATAATATTATATACTATTGGCCAATTTATGACAGGTCTATACAATCAGGCAAATAGCTATGCATGTCCATAGACAAACACTGGCAGTACAATTGGTTGTATTGAAGAGCTCAATTTCTTTAACCTTGACACATTTATAGAATGTCATGGGTCAGTTTATGAAATTTCTACACAGCTAGAGCCACCCCAGCCAACTGTAAGTGCTAGCATTATGAAATTGAAGCATCTATAAGCAGTGGGGCCACCAAGTGCTGAAACACTGGAACAGAAGAAATACATAGAAGCGTGAAGTGGAGATTCATGCTTCCCTGTCTGGTTGTCTTATGGATGAAACTTTGTTTGGTCAAAACCAGGATCACCACAGCTAACAAAACTGAATACTGCCAACGGTATTCAGTTTTGCCAAAGTTTGGTGGAGGAGGAATAATGAGCTGGGTAATATTAATTCTATAGCACACGGTAACATTTTACACAATTACAGGGTGTGACTACTTTAGTGTGGAGGAACTCCAGTGGCCTGACTAATTCACTGCAACTTTCTCAAATTACATACTAAATAATTCATAATACATACTGAATAACCCATACTAGATACAGAGTAAAAGGAAGTAGTGAATAATTTATATTGAGTACTGAATAATTAATTGAAGAGACTGAATTATTCCAAGTAGATACTAAATTACAGGATACAGAATGACTTTTAGTAGTATATGGTATAATGTAAAATGGCTAATGAGTAAGGTATAATTGACTAATTCAAAGCAATTCAAGGTGCATACTACACAATATTAGATATATAGATCAATAGCAGCTCAAAGGAATTCATATAAAGTAGATACTGAATCATTCATAGTAATGAGTGGTTACTAAATAATTAATAGTACTGAACTTGTTTTATAAAACCAATATATGTGTGTGTTTGTGTGTATTCTTCCTACCTGGAACTGCTGATCTGACATCAGGTGTTTCAGGAGCTCCATAATCTCGATGCAATCCTGACAGGCATCATTGTCCTACAGACAAACGGACAGACGGACAGGATCAGCTTGTGCTAATCCTTCTTTCCAATATCTCACATTCCCTACGTCATGTCAAGAATTGACATGCATAGAATATCAAGAAAAGAAGATTAAAGTGCATGGAAGTGCAGAATTTTGAGAGTGCACATTATCTGAATTTATATGAATTCGGACAGTATTCATTTTGATAATTGTCTTTAATATTCACACTGGAACTTTTTGCCTGGTGTCATACTACTAAACTTTTAGTTATATACTAATAGTTAATTAATAATGGGCTACAAAACAGAACAAAATCATTTGTAAGCTGTCTGAGAAATGTGTTATTAATGAGTTGTTATGATGTGTGTAAATAAAGATGATATATTAAAGGTGAAGGAATTGTAAAATTTCATTTGAAGGCACATTCATCAGGCAACAATAAATAGGTAATTAAGAAATGTATAACTGATTCTGATAATAATGATCTGAATTGACCAATTGCGGCTGTGACCGACTGATTCATGGATCATATTAGGCCATTTTTGTAGAATGTAGTATAATGCACTTAACCTTTACATGTACATCAAACATTCATCACATAGAATGATGTGGAATTGGGAATGACATCCTTAGTTGTCCCATTTATTGTATTCAAGAAAAGAGATAAAGCAACACTTTTTAAGGAAAGTTTGTACTGTTCCTATAAGATCTGCTTTTGCTGAAGAACACACATTAAATATTACATTTAGTAAATAAAATATGCATAACAACAATTACAGTAACTTTACAGTGAAATTACACCTGACACCTGAATCAAACATATATTAAAGGTCTGATTCTCACCAGAACATCATCAGTGTCCTTCAGAGACGCCAGCAGCTTTTCAGCATCCAAAGATCTTGCTTCAGCTGCAAAAACAATCAAATCCTACATCAGAAAATTAGAATTACAGAAACTACAAGAAGACTCTAACCATAAAAATGTGTTTATATATTGTTAAATATATTGTTGAGTTACAGTAGGTCACACGTCCCTAATAGATGTAATATAACATATTTTCAATCCGCAGAATGCAATCAAAATTTTAATATAAATGTGCATTTTTTGTGAAAATATATATATATTTTTTCTAGCCTTGCAGATCAGTCACAAAAACCTTGGATTTCAGCCCAAGCCCTCAGTGTCACCAAAGCAGGTCATCAACAAGCAACAAAAAAGGAAACTGCACTGTCCTTATTCCAGTCAGTGATATTTACCAGCGTTGAAGA
Organism: Ladigesia roloffi; assembly: GCA_037577295.1. Classification (NCBI taxonomy): domain Eukaryota; kingdom Metazoa; phylum Chordata; class Actinopteri; order Characiformes; family Alestidae; genus Ladigesia; species Ladigesia roloffi. The sequence continues at coordinate 704 of JBBKCR010189808.1, read as the reverse complement.
GCAGAAGGCACACGAGGACCAGGAGCGTGAAGGAAGCCATGTTTCTGTTCAGATCTGCTCTCCGGGGGCTTAATAAATACCTCAGGCCTGAAAAGGTTTTCGAAAGAGGAACTAACTAAATAAAAAATACCAAGATCTGCTGTGCCTGAATATAAACCCACAAACGCGGCCTGTGATAAGAGGAATTGTTCGTAACAGCTAACAGAGATTTGAACAAGCCACCATTGAAACGCTCTATCTGACAAACATTGCACAAGATTTTGTAAAACTTCAATACTTTTTTAAGACAGAGCTGAACACCAAGCACATTCTTTACTTTGCCTTTAAAGAAAAGGCCATTCATAAAAGAACAGGTTTACTCAGAAACTCTTATAGATAATGTTTGACATCATTAAGACTTTGATTTTTAAATGAAATTTTTTCAGGGTTTGGCCTGACCTCAACCCCATCCAACACTTTTGTGATCAAATAGATATTCTGGTAAATGAAGGATCTCAAATGTTGAACACATTGGACATTTGTAGGTTAGCAAAATATATTGAGTGTATTTTAGTAAATATAAAGTAAGTAACATGCAAATGTAGAATATAATAATTGATTTATTCATTTTCTGCAACTGCTTAATCCTTTCTAAGGCACACACACACACACACACACACACACACACACACACACACATACACACACACACACACACACACACA